>VXAY01003121.1:1385318-1536531 GCA_013399855.1 Oxyruncus cristatus | reverse complement strand
TTTTTCTGGGCTGCAACTTCGTCAAGTTGTGGGAGCTTGAAAAATGCATTTGTGAGTTCACTTCAGAAAAAAAAAAAAAATCACTGAGTCTGCCGGAGTTGTGCACAGGGAAAGTATGCTGAGACTGTAAAATATGCAGGCTGAGAGGGGAGTGGACATATTTTAAAGGCACAACCTAAACAAAACCCTTCTGTTTCCACAAGCTCTCCCTGGCAGCACTTACCTGACACGCCCTTCTTAGGACATTGGTGTCTCTGAAGGGCTGCTGGTGTCTGCCCCTCTCAGCACAGGATCCTGCCCAGCTCGCTTCCTCTCTCCCTCCCTCCCTTCTTTTTGGCTGGGACAGTGGAGCTGAGGCAAGGAGGAGGCATTTTGTAGAGAGCAGTAACTCACCTTGCCCTGGCACGGAGCAACTCAACTGTGCCTGTGCCCAGCTACATCTCTTCCCTGTAGCAACATAACTTTTTAATTTTCCAAATGAATTTGTTCTTCAGTTTTGATGAGCTGTGGCGAATCCCTGGTCTGGCTGTGGTCCCAGCTGCTGGCCAAGCTGCCATTCCAGCCCGTCTCTGGTTTGTACTTTGGAGCCTTCCTCCCTGAGCCTTTTTGCATCAACCTTCTGCTGCACCTGACATGTCCGTGTGGTGGAGGAGGGAGGTACGCTGCCTTTGGAATCTAAAGAAACACTCTCCTGACTCCTGCTATGAGCCTCCTGCCAAGGTTCTGCAAGTTTTTGAGTGTTTAAAACTCCCAGCCCTGTGTGCATCCTGCGGAAAAGCTGTGACACCCCATGGGAAGCAGCACAAAATCTGAAGTATGGTTTCCTGACCTGGCAAAGCACAGCCAGGGACAGCAGCACTGATGTAGTTGCAAGGCCTGTTGGCACACGTGGCAGAGGATTCCTCAGGGTCCCTGTGGTTTGGGAAGTGCTGTTTTGCCCCTATGCTCCCTGCTCAGCCTTGCTGCTTGCAAAGGTCACCAGCCCTGAGGCAATGTTGTGGGGAAGGGAGGGGTGATGAGACCAGGAAATAAGATGGCCCCAAACTGGTACCTCTCTGAGTCTACTGCTAAATTCCAGCCGTGGGTTTTGACACCAGCTGTCAGCTCTGATTACCTGTCACATTTGTAACAACACTGTCAGGCTGGCTGAGCTGCCAGCGCTTGGAGGAATAGGAGAATTTTTATGCAGGGTTTTGTGGGTTTTTTTTTAATTTTATTGATTAATTTGGCAGAGTACTGGAAGAGTTTTTTTGCCAAGTTTCAATACAGTTTTTACTGCTGAGAAACTTTCTAGAGGAAAACATTTTACATTTATTTAGAAAGAAGAAGCATTAAAGAGATTAAATTTATCAGGGTCATCCAATGTAAGTCAAGAGTTCTTTTCATGTAAAATCAATATGCGTGAATTATACGTACAAAAATTGGAGGTTAAGTCACTCATTACTCACGTGGTGCTCAGGATAATAAATGTTTGATGCTGGAGCATTTATGGTAATTTATTAGGCATGGAGTAATAGGTAAAGCAATATGACAGAAAAGGAAGGAGAAAGGAATTAATAGGGGAGGGAAGAAGGGCAGGGACCTACAGGTCATCGTCAGTTTATTGAATTTCATGTCCAAGCTACCAGTGACTTTAAAGGTGTGGTGTGAGGCCATCTAACTGCGAAGGTGAAGGGCTGGCTAATGAGAAGAGCTGTGGAGGAGTGGGAGGAGAGCCCAGCGTGGGAAGGCTGGTGCCTTGAGGGGGCTGACGCCTGCTCCGACTGGACAAGGGAGAAAAGAGAATGTGGACGGGACATGGGATGGGAAGAAGTGGTGCTGCGTCTACTGACACCAGGTCCAGCAGTGTCTGCACCCAGTGAGGGGGTGAAGACGTGAAATTTGGTTGCCTCTTGCTGAAGGGTTTCTCTGAGGGCTGTTTCTGAGTTAGACTGACATTTCCTTCCCTATGGTCTGCTCCATCTGTCGCAGTGACATTTGTCATGCCATTGGAACCTCTGCCGTTCAGCCAGAGCTGTTTGAAGCTGGTCAAAAGCTTCTGTGGAAATGGAGGCTGGACGGGCTGGTTCATTAAATATGTGTGATAATTGAGCGAGTTTAGTGTTACCGGGCAGAGAGGCTAACAATGCTCATAGGATTTGTCCCAGTGGAAGGCACCTCCCCCCTCAGCCACAGGCTGCTCCTTCCAGAAGCATAGCCCAGAGAAATTAGTCCATCAACCCTTTTGATGTTTTTTTAAGAACAAAACTGTATGTCTGTTGTGAACCAGTCTCACCGGCAGCACCCAGTTTGTGTTGTGCTCTGAAAGCATTAATTAGAGAAGAAATGTAATGGGTTAGAGAAGCAGGGACTGATTTGCTCCATTGTCTTTGGCACTGGGCAGCCTGTCTGGACCAGTACAAATTGCCCAACTCTGCTGATGGATGCCAGTAACTGCAGTGGATTGTGGATGGCCTCTCCTTCAGCAATAGTTACTAGTACTTACATTTTGAGAAGGGATCAGTATCTCAGATGTGACGGAGTGTTTTGTGTATAGGAGCAAGCACTGAACTGGGGAGTAGAAATTTCTTGCTGCTTCTCAGCTCCTGAGGCGCGGGAGACAAGCTGGGGGATAGCACACACTGTGGCAGGTACACAGAATATTTAGCATGAGGTGAGCAAAGGGAAACCCGTGCTCAAGGCAGTTTGGAATCTGGGCAGCATATGGGCCCTGGGACTTCTGCTGGAAGAGAGGGAGGTTGGTGAAATGGAGGCTGCAGAAGGAGGATGCAGCAGCATCCTCAGTGCACTGGCTGGGCGAGGCTCCAGGAAGAGACCACCCTGTCCTGCAGCACTGTCCCTGGGGAGCAGGGCATCCAGCCCTCCCTGCAAGGACTCTGTCCCAATGGCTATCCAGCCTGATCCTGGCAGGAGGGATCCCCAGTGCCTGGCTCCTAGCTGGCAACTCTGTGCAAACAAGAGTAATTGTCTTTGGAGAGCCAATATGTGAGAATGGGAAATTTGGAGAGTCACTGCTGGGAGAAATTTTAATATTTGGGGAAAGAGTGAGATGTGGCTGTCTGATGGGAAATGTATCATCATAGAAAAACATGAAACTGCAATTTTACTCTCTTGTGCAAATGGTATCCAGCAGAACTTAATATGCAACAAAGAAATCCACTTCCACTTTATCGGCCAGACTAAATCTTGTTGTGCACAGGAGATTTCCTTTTGCTGTGTGCCAAACGGTAATGATTCTGTGCAGACTTGTAGGCAAGGAAAAAAAATAAGCCACATAAAAATACCATATGTGGCAGGCATTTTCTATGTATTTCCTCAGACATTAATGGAGCACAATAATAAACTGCATTTTTTGATTTTTTTTTTTTTTCGAAAGGCAAATTAAGTTTCGCGAAAGGGGAGAAATAGTTTCCTTAGCATCACATAAAAGAGAATATTTGAGCTGCTCAGCTGGACTTTTTAGCAGCTTGGACAAAAGCGAGGTCAGGACACCAGCAGTTACAAATTGAACAGCATATGGCCAGTCAGACCGGACTTGCCAGTGTATTGTGCTCCTCTAGCGAGTATTGGGGCATGGAGCAGGATGAGCAGCTCCATTAAAAAAAAGATACGGAGGTGATATTAAAAGGACATGAAAAATGGCAGGATCTGCAGGACGGGCCAATGATCACCTACAGGGAACTGGCTCTGCTTTTGGAGCAGAAAACCAGCTTCATCCTCAAAAACCTGCTCCCACAGCCAAGCCTTTGTGGTGGCTGTGAAGATCAAGGTCACAGGGACCAGGGAGCCAGAGCTTGAGAGAGGGGGCTCTGTTGGTTGTGGTAAAAAAAAATGGAAGATGGGCTTTTAGGAAGTGTGATTGAAATGCTTACCAATGTTTTAAGTTCCTTCAGAAGTGCCAGGTTTTTTGGAAGAAAATGCTGTTTGTTTTCCCCAGTTTCAGATCAGAAGCTATAAATGGAAACAGAGCTACTTTACCCTTTCATTTCTTGGATACTTCTGGAAAAAGAGGAGGTAGTTTTAAGTGGCAGGCAGGATAACCTGTCTGCTTTCTCTTTCCTTCTCACTCAAGGAGAATAAATATTAGAAAGCTTTTAATAATAAGCAGAATATACATAGATGCTTTCTTCTAGGATACTTTTTATTACAGTACTTTCTCAATGATTTATTGTCTTTTGGAATTTCTCAAGGAGCATTTAAAAGAGCAACCTTCTTGGAAAGGACAAGGATGGGCTGCTCCTGTGAAGAATGGCAGAGTGTTCTCATGTTGTTTTATGGAGATTACCTAAGGTAAGAAGAGGTAATTACCTCTTCCTAATGGAGGGGAGATTTTCTAGCAGTAAATCAGGGATTATGATCAGTATTGTGCTTAGAAAGACTCTACCTCTACTCAGAATTGTTATTAGTGCTAAAACGCTGAAAGAAGAGCTTTTCTTACTTTGTAATCAGGTTGTTTGGTGTAAGATGATAATGAAATAACATTTAATGGAAGCAGAGCATTAATTATGTGCAAACTAGGTGAATTGAGGAGATCTGTTTTCTGCAGATAATTTGGGAGACCTGAGTTACTTTTGGCCTGCAGACACAACCATCATTCATATCCTTTGAATATTTTATTTGAGATGAGCTATAATGGACTTGGAATCTAGAGAGTGTCTCTCTTCATTGCTGAGGCATCTGTCATGTTGTGCCATGCGACTTCATGTTGTTCAGATGACATGGCAAGAGATAACAGTGCAATGCAAAGCCAAGCGTGAGAAATATGACATGGCATGTCCAAAACAATACTTGCTTTTAGTAGATCAGTTATCCTTTAAAAGCTAGTATTTAGGTTTGTCCTTAGATAATTCAATAGCTCCCATCTCTGGTAGGAATGATGTCAACCCGAGTTACTGTTTCTGGTGAACAGCGCTGATGGGACATGATGGCATGAAAAGGATGAAAGAACAACAGACTCCGGGTGCACATCCCAGAGCTCATTGCTGAGTACCTGGCCAAGGCGATGTTCTTGGGGCTGAGCATGAAAACAAGGTGGGAAATAGTCAAACAGGTCTGTCAGGGGCCAGCTGGCCTTAGTGTTGGCCTTTGCCCGCCTCAGGACTTGAGATTTTTCTTTATCCTTTTATAGAGGTCACCTCTAGTGTGCCTGTGTTAAGGTGGTGAAAGGAGAAGGAAAGAAAAACACCCCCCTCCCCAAACGTATTGAAAATTGTGTCAATTTGGTGAATGAAAATAATTAAAAAACAAGCTTGAACTTTTATCTTGACCAGCAAATTTGTTGTGAAAACTACATCAGTGTGACTTGACGGAGCTCCAGGGAGAAACCAGCCTCTCAGGCCCCTGGGAGATCTGGGGTCAGAGAGCCTCCAAAAAGTGGGGTGCATTTTGGACCTCCAGGGTTACTTCCTCTTCACAGAGGAGTACTTTGAAAACTTTATATGTGAAAAGCAGAAATCCAGGCTGGAAGGCTCTGAGGTATTTGACAGTATCTTTTCTCTTTCCCTCTTGTTCTCTCTCTCACCTGTTCTCTCTCTCCCTTCGCAGGCTTTTATATGCCCTGTGCATACTGCTGTCTGTTCTTGGTAGTAATTATTTTCAGTGATTGAAAACACTTATTAAGTTAGTTGTAAAAAAATTGCATATTTTTCAGAGCCCCTGTTGAGGTTAGAAGAAAAAAGAAGGTTAAATCAGGTACCGAGCATCCATGGTGCACAGTATTAAAACCTTACTGATTACTTCACAGGCATTAAGCATTTTTATTCAGAAGTATTGAATAAGCAGAAAGTCATCTACATAGGACACTGCTAAAATGTCAAGCTGCAAATTAGTTTGTTTACGCAGCAAGCACCAAGGATTTCAGACCTGCTCTCTTGTGTGCTGTCACGCTCTGGGTTACAGGCAGTGAACCCATGTTCAAATCAAAGCCATGAGCGGAGTGAACTTGGTTTTTAACCCGAGCACAGTTCACCAGGAGTTACTTACATGCACTGGCTGCAGAACTGAACCCATGGTGCTGCTCAGTGGTTCAGATGACTGCTTGCTTGTGCCCTGCAGGAGCCTGTAGCTCACCCTGGTGCTGCGTACCTCCTCTGGCTGTCATCTGAGAGAGTTCCCCATTGCTTACACCAGATGCACTGAGAGGCTGCTGCTGCTGTGAAATGGGTGTATGTCTTTCCCTACGAAGATTTTAGGTGTATTCTAGGTCATGGATCTTTATCTAGTAAGGAGCTGATTGTGCACAGGCTTTCTGGAGATCTCTCAGCCAGTAACCGCAGTCCAGGGTTGCAGCCACGTCAAGGTTACTCCTGCTGGGAGAGAGGATGGTGAAGCAGTTGCACTGGGTGCACTCTGCTACTACTGAGCCTTTGCCAAAGTCTGTTTTGTTTTGCACTGTCGAGTGTGTTTGAACAAGATCATTGAAGAACATTCTGTTCTCTGGGTGGCTGCAGAAGTGATGTGGCAGGGAAGCTGGTGGTATCCCAGCCTTCTTGCGGGCTGCCCTCTTGCTGTGCATCAAATCAGCCCTGAGATCTCTGCTCCCGCTGCCAATGCAAGGATCAATTAGTCCCTGTCATGAGGGGTCCCCTAAGGAGGAGTCCAGTGCACTACAAACTGTTCTGGACCTGCAGAGCATTTCCTGTCTGTCACCAAGGAACTATCAAAGAGTAATGACCTTGTCTCTAGTATACAGCTGAGATGGATGTGAAGCAATGACCCAGATGTGTAAGACTCCATCCCATAATTAGTCCTCCAAACCAACCAGCTGCTATGCCATTGCTTTTCAACTGCCTCTCGCCCTGATCTCATACCCACAGGGTGCTGCTTGAATCATTTCACTAAAAATTCTCCTAAGTGGCAACTGTACCTCCCCCTGTCTGCCCAGTGCCAGCCACAGACAGGTCCTCAGGTCCCACAGCTTCCCCTGTGAGTGGGGATTCATTTCTTCTGCTCTTCATCACATAGAAAGGGATGATGGAGGGAGCTTGGGGGTTTAGGGCACAGGAGAACATGGGTTTCTCACATAGCTTAGGGTTTTCCTCAATATAGGATTTTTGCTAGTGCAGTCCTATTGGATTTTCCCCTCCAAATATTCCAACAGCATTGGAGGTTGCAGAAAGAAGGGTAGAGAAAATCAATCTTCATCTGGGAAGCACTTTTTCTCCTAGAATGCTTTCTCCATAGAATCTCCCTTTCCAGATTCCTCATTGCTTACCAGGAGCAACAGCCACAAATCCAATACTGAATGAGAGTAAGAAGCCCATGAAAGGGGAAAGTTGTCATTGAAGCAGTGGAGCATCAGGTTTTTGGTTTTGTTTTGGTTCTTTTTCCTTAGATAAACTCCCTTTTATAAAACCTATAGGCCCCAAAAGGAAAAAAAAAAAAAAATATTGGCACTTCGCTTTAGTAAAGTGTGTCCTAAAAAGGATTATGTTTAGAAGAACAAAACAAGCCTGTTCCTGACTGCTAAACATGTTTGCCCAACCTCAGAGCTTCACTAATAACTCTGTTTCTTAGCACTAGACATCATAGCAACTATTCTGCAGTGTACTGCTTTACAGAGCTACGGCGGGTTTGTTTGTTTGTTTGTTTCTGACTATCTCCAGGCATCTGAGGATACCCCAGTGGGTTAAGGCAAGCAAGATGCTGTAGTGTGATTCTCAATGCTATTTAGCTTTTAACCTTCATGCAGAGATAGAAAGAAGCTGACTGTTGTAAATTAGCTACGTGTAAATACAAGGACTAATATGAATGGAAATATTGGCTTCTTTAGCTGATTCGTGTTGGAAAATACCAGTTAAGGGACTCAGAAAATTATCCTGTGCTCTTGGACGACACCCAGCTGAATGGGAAGTGTAAGGGAAAAAAGGAGAGCTAAATCCTGGATTAAAACATAGTACTCTTTCCATCCTCTCTCTTCGTATCTTCTTTTTTTTAATGCTGATAAGTATTTTCTCGCTGTTTATCATCACATCAGTCGACAGTTTTGTGTAGTGAGACAGCATGTAATTCAAGGTAGCACAATCTAAAGAAGCAAGCAGCATTCTTTAAAGCTGTATATTTTCCCAGATTCAATATTATTGTGCCAGACAGCAGGTCTGCACCTTCTGAAGCTTTAATGAGGTCTGAGAGGACCAGGCAAACAGAGCAGAGAGTCGCTCTCCACCCGAATCCTATGTCATTTGCCATATCCACATTTGTCAGAATCCTGCATCCATGAGAGCTCTCAGTCTTGAGATGTAAGAGTGTGGGTGTTAATAAAAATGAAGTGGTTTTTTTTTAAAAAAACAAAACAAAACAAAACAAAAAACCCCAAAAACAAAACAAAGAAAAAATGCTTCTGGCGAAGTTGCATTCAAGGTGTGTGCCGTAGGGGATGATGCAGGAGATTTGCAGTGAGTTGGTGAGTGATTTGAGAAGTGCAGCTCCAGACTGAAAAAAAAAAAAAAATCAGATTTTCTCCACTGAATACCTTCAGCAAATATTTTTACATCTTTTCCTCTTACTAAATATGGTAATTTTTAAAGAATTAAGGGCTGAATGTAAGAGCATATGAAATACCAGGTTGTAGGAGGTTAAAGAAGTCTTTTGAAGTCTAACTTCCCGAATAATTTTCCTCGTGCAAAAATCTGATTGCCTCTCGAGTAGCCCTGTTTAGAATGCATTTGCTGATCGTTATCTTGCGGGCTCACATCCTGTCATGAAATCTTCCCCGCCGTCGTTCGGAACGCGGTGCTTCCGGAGCCGGCCGGCTCAGCCCCGGCTCTGCCTGGTGCACCAGGGCGGTATCGCCGCTCCATCTCACCCCCCTCCCCTGACATCAGCCGCTTCCCTTCCCCTCCTCCCGCTTGTGAAGGACAGCCGAAGTATTTCAGGTGTTGAAATCCCTGTCTCGCTGAAATTGCCCTCAACTGGCTGGTTTCCTTTGCTTTGCAACTCGTAATTAATTAGGAAAAGGTTAATTCTGCACTTCCCACTACTTACTCTCTGGTATTATTCAGACCATGGTTATTTTCCCTTTCTCCCTCTATCTCTCCTGTAAGAATGACTTTTTAGGATTAGTCGGTTTCTGATCTCAACGTTTTTGTCTGTTGCCTTGAACGTCTCTATTTAACAACATATTACTGGTGTCACTTCTTGTGAAATCCATGTAATTATTTTTTAGGTTTGAAAGGTTTTTACTTTTAAAGGGCAAACAACACTTTCCAGCAGTCTTTCCAGGTGCATTAAAACACGTGGGAATTTCCAAACACGATGGGAGGAGAGGTTTCACCATCAGCAGTGTCTAGAAGAGCTAGCTGGTGTCCCCTGACACTTTCTTTGTGAAGGATGATGGTTCTCTGCAGAGGCTTTTCAACACCTAATTTTAAGAGAATTTTAAAGAAATCTCTCCTTTAGTTACAAGGAGAGACTACTATGTAAGGACAGAATGTCTAAAATCTATTGTGTGTGCCCTTCTAGGAAAATTCAAGGTAAGAAATAAAGTTTGAGAAAATGTCAAAACATTTTCAAAGTATTTATTTATGAATTCAGGGTTTTCTTTTCTCATGCAAAGTATTGATCAAGTTCAGCGTGGTGTCACCAGTTTACCAGGTGTCACCAGTTGACTTAGGTATCACAAAAGGTTGTCACCAAATTCTGCTGTGTATCTCCAACAAAATCAGGGGCCATGATGTGTTCTTCTTTTGCAAATCCTTGCCCTACAGTATTAGTGTTACTGATTGTGCCAGGAGAAGCGGGGAGCAGTGTGGTGCAGCCAGCACGTGGTGCTTAATTAGGGGCAAGACACCAAATCCACGATGGCCAGCGCATCGTTGCTCTCACCAAAGATCTGTCATGAGGTATTTTCTCTCTGTGAGTGCTGCTCAGTGAGCTGCTGCCTTTCTCCCGTTCCCTCCGGAGAATGGCTACAAAAAGTGCTACGGGCACAGGGACAATCCGTGTCTGAGACTCTTCTGATGGGACCAGAGTTTTAGTACAGGATGGTATGTCTTAGTTTGGTGACGGATAGTGTTGTGTAGCACTGTTGGTTTTTCTGTTGCTGCTTCACCATGGTATGATTAACATATTTTGTCATCAGAGTATGTTGATATGCACCAGGAAAAAAATCTCATCTAGAAACTCTAAATACTTCCACAGAGCAACCAAAGGACATGGGAGGGCAGGTCAAGCCAGCAAGAGGACCCTATCTAGTCCTTGTGGGAACATTGGGGGTTCTAGTAACTCCCAGGGAGTTAATACTGTTTTCCCTGATACGGATGAATTTGGATGATGTGGGAGCTGTGTCAGTGTAACGCAGAGTACCTCTGCAATAAGCGAAACACAAATACATCCTGCACCCATTGGACCGAGCTTTAATATTCTCACAATCTGCTGTGTAAAGCACACAGCTCTCCACCAACCTCCTAGTCCCTGGAGCTCTCTTAAAGGGTGAGATAAGGACATGGTCAAGAGGTTCCTTCACTGTCTATTTTTGATAGGAGAGGGTTGGAAGTACTTCAGCTGTGCTGCTGAACTCCTGTTTTTGAGCTTAGGGTTTCTTAGTATTCTGGGTTTTGCCTACTGTATTCAAGTACTCATTATGGCAGCATTAATATACACCAATTTTAATTCTGAGCGAACATATACCATTTGTGAAGGAATGCTGCTAAGTCACTTTACAGCCATCCTTGATGGAAGACAGGACAGAGGTGTACAGGAAGAACTGGGAGGATCAGGAAGGGCTTTAGGGAAAATACTGAGAATGAAATTTGAACTAATTAAACAGTGAGAAGCAGGAGCAGAAGGGAGAAGTTCCTGCTGTGGTGAATCCCTGGTTACAGGTGATCAGAAGTCAGGAGGCCATGAGAGAAAGAGAGAGGGAAGACAAGGCCCCTGGACTTGCTGTTACTGCACAAAGGAGAGTGGGTCATCCAGCACAGCATCTGTCCACCCAAAGTCCCCAGGCTGCCTCTCCCCAGTGTCGGCCCAGTAGCACTGATGGAAGAGGGCCTGCAAGTGACTGCTAAAAGTCAGCAGTAGTAGGTGTCCAGCCCTCTTACTGTTGACTGAAGCCAGAGGTGAGGAACTGGGCTGGCTGGACCTCTGGTATGTCGTTCTGTGGGGGTTCTGTGTCATTCGTGTAGCCCCTGGCACAGCAGCTGTGACAGCTTCAGCAGGTGACATGTGTTGGGGTGAAGCAGTTGAGTTCCCTGAGGGACAAATGACATTGATCACTTGTAGCCAGGCTTTTAAGTGCCATTTGGTAGAGCAAATGCATTTTTAAAAGCAGTATTGTTGGAACATATGTTGTATTCTTGTCCTCCGAGGATTGCCTTTCTCCCAGCTTTGAGGAGAGCAGGGCCAACTCGCCAGGCTGTCCTGCAGGCATGAGCCCACGTGCCTCTCTGAGCAACATGTCCTGAATGTTACTCACCCTATCCTGAAAATACTTTTTCACTCTTGGGCGTGGGGTTGGGTTTTGACCTTCAGGCTTCTACCTCCAGCACAACGAGACTTGTCGGCTTCTCAGACGAGGGCTGTAGAAGATTCCAAACTGAAAGGTTGCCCACTTGTCTTTTGAGCTTGTGCCAGGCTGTCCTTCAGGTTAGGGCCGGGCTCCAGAAACTGTAGCACAGGAAAACCAAGCGATGGCTGGATCTCTTGTGGTGACAAGCAGACTCAGTAAGAGTGGCCCTATGCAAACCTGATAGGTAGGGGGCAAAACTAACCTCCCATGCAGTTAGTTTATTTAGGTTATTTCCAACCAACTTCATTGTTCTCTCACTCTCCTCATGCTACCTGTGATTTTAATGCTGCCTGCAGGCTCAGGGAGAATTGCCCAGGAGCAGAGGGGGTGGAAATGGGGGAAAGGGGAGATCTGAGACCTCCAGCCTTTGGTGGTGGAGGGGACAGGGGTCAGTGTGTGTGAGTTATGAAAAAGCACTGCAGATAAGCATGAGCACGTTTGCCCTCCTGACCATTCTTCTGTGGGGGTTCCTTCAGCAGCAGCTCCTGCGATGAACATGAGTGTTGTTTTTAATATCAGTAGTGCCTCTGTCATTGTGACAGTCCCTCGTGGGCCCAGCTCCTCCAAATTGCTGGGGCAGGCTGGCCCCCTGCCGGCCCGGCAAGCTCCATCAGCCTAATTGGGGCTCCCGGCAGGGCTCTGCCGTGTGGAGCAGCTGGTGCAGCCGGGGCACCCTCGGCAGCAGTCGCTGCTCTTAATGAGTTTGTTGCTGTTTCATTAATGAGTGAGTAGATGTGATTTCATTTTCCCCCGTACTGGTTTTCCAGACCCCTTCTTGAGACAGCAGACCAATTCAGACAAAAGCGACACTACAGTTTTCTAGATAAAATTACTTCATATTTTTTCTTTTTGATTTACTTTTAACCAGAGCAGAGTTTCTGAAGGCATCAAAATCGATACTTTTCGCATACATAGGGCTACTGCATTTGAGAAAGACTATTTGCCCTTGTTAACTAACACAGGCATATCCCTAAAAGTCGTGGCTGTTCCTGGCTGAGTAACATCACATATTTCCATGGAGAGTTAGGATTTTGAGGAGGGGAGGGCTTTAAACACCCTAAACCTAACGAATACACACAAGGTCTTTTGTGATGAGAGCAGTAGCCAGAAACTGGCTTCATGCACAACAGATGTCAGAAAGTGAATCTAGGGCAGCAAAATATTTCCCTCTTCGGAAAGTGGGGACGCTTCCCAGTCCTGGAGAAGCACATGCAACACAGCCAAGAGTGGGGAGAGCAAACTGCTGAGCTGGTCTGCAGAGCAAAGGCTCGACCTGCAGTCCGAGGGAGCCCAGGGTCTGATGGGATTAACCTGCTTATCTGCTTTTCTGCCTTTCAGTTAGGATTTAGTTAACAATTTCCTGGATCTGCATCAGCAAGAAGAAATGGCTGTTCCTGGGATTCAGAAAGGTCAGCAAGAGGCCAAAGATATTTAAGCGGAGAGTTTGAGACTTTTAAGGTGTTAGAAATGCATAGGCTGGAGTCAAATCCTGAAAGTAGGTCTTTGGCATAAGGAAAGAGGAAGCTTCCAGCAAGGACCGTCTCGCTGTATCTGTGTGCATTTGTGAGCAGCAGGAGATGTTCACACTCCCATTTTGTGCCGGCTGTTGGTCCCTTGTGCCGGCTGTTCGTCCCTCCACACCAAACCCGCCCCGTGTGCTGCTCCCTTTGAAACCAGCAGCAAAGCTTCCCGCAGGCTCCAGTGCTCCCTGTGTGCGTGGTGTTTGGGAGGCCGTTCTCCCCGTGCTGCAAAACCCGGGGCCCTGACTTTTTCCACCCCATCTGTGCTTTGCCCATCAGCGGGCATCTGCTGGGTGCCTGCTTTGAAGTGTTACTCCTCTGCAGGCAAAAAAAAAAAAAGCCCCTCAGATTAATGGTCTGCCTAAAAGCTAAAAAGGAATAAATAATAATAAAAAAGAAACAATTTTAAATATCACATTAAAATGCCATTGCACATGTGAAAGGATCCATTAAAACTTTTTATAGAGCTTTTTACATTTGTTTCCCCTGTTTTACATTTTGTTCTGGATTCAAGTGCACCTCTCTTGTAATTCTCCTTTGTAATAAACATTTTTGCCTTGGTTGGCTCTGCTCTAACAGAGACTATTTCCTGTGCAGAGGGACTTTTGCCTAGAATAGAGCTTTTCTTTCCAAAATCCCCATTTGCAGGGATATAGCCTGGGTAGGAGCCATGGGCTCCCCCCTGGAGGTGTTCCTGCACAATTTTTCTTAAAAAAATGGGGGTTTTTTTGAGGGATTTGAGGAAGCACACCCAGGTCTCACCCTCTGGTTCTGCTCTTCCTTAGAAGGAAAAGTTTTTAAGGTGCAGCAGGAATTCCTGGAAACATTCAAGGCCAGGCTAGACAGGCCTGAGAGCAACCTGGTCTAATTGAAGATGTTCCTGCTCATTGCAGGGTGTTGCACTAGATGACCTTTAAAAGGTCCCTTCCAAGTCAGACTGTTTTATGATTCTATGATTCTAGTTGGGCAGGTGGCTCCGTCCTTCTCAGGACTGTGGGCAAAAAATAATAGAGCTTTCACCCATTTAGCCTATTTTTTTGTTTGTTTTTTTTAAAGATTTTGATTAATAAGTGTCGGAAGAGTATTGACACAAGCTCTACTGTCTGTAGTGGAAGTTGGGAGCTGTGGGATGTGTCCTGCATCCAGCCTGTTCCCTCTGCCTGGGCTGGGAGATGCTCCCCATCTCACCTGCCTGCTCAGGGAGCAAGAGGGGAACTGCTGATGGTGCAGCTCTCGCCCCAGGCCTCTCCTGAATGAAACCTGCTCCTCATGGCACGTTGTGCATGGGGAATTGGCGATGCCAACTCTTACCTTGTTACTTGGAAAATAATTTTAAGACCTCAAATTTAGACTAGAGTCAAGTGTCCCCATAGGAAAATGCCAGCAGATTACCCAGTTAGTCACAAGCAACCCAAGGGAGCATGTTATGCCACGTAATTACCATTGCCTTGCCTTGCCTTTTCCTTCTTCTTGTGTGTGTGACATTGCAGAGCCCGCCAGATGAAATCTCTCTTGCTGCTCACCTGTAGCTCCCGACTGAGAGATTTGACAGTGTGTTATTTAATCCTTCGCCTTGTCTATAGTCCAGTGCTCTACCCCTCAGATGGATACACGTTTTTGAAAGTTAAATGCTTGAAACAAAGCCTCTCAGTGCACTGGGAATGGCGTGGCTGCCATGACGAGCATTTCTCAGGAGCAATAATATTCTAGCACCAGCACTGCCATGCTCCTTGCACAGCTCCTCTTATGTCTGTATTGCCTCGTTGCTGTACCTGCTGCTCAGGCTTTCCTGCCCTTCCTCTGGCTGCTTGGCATGGGCACACCTGAGCCTTGCAAAGCGAGGGCTGACTTCAGGAATGCAAATAATGTTCCCTGTGCATCCGCACCATGTCTCTAAAAACCTTTTCCTCTTGTTCCTTGTTGCCCTGGAGGATAATTACTTCAAAGAGCAGCCCTGTTGCCTGGTATTTCAGTTTATCTCATTACCATTGTGTTTGCCAAGCCAGCCAGCTTTGCCAAAAACAGAATCAAGGTTGTTGGCAGTGCTGGCTGGCTCGCATCTTCACTCCCTCTGCCTGCGGAGATGCTAATTTCCCCTTGATTGCAAACCCTGCATTCATCTTTTGTGAATAAGCCGTGCCTACAGTCACGGCATAATGGCTTTAAAAACCTGGGCCCGAGCCTGCGGGCCCCTCTGCTCGGGCCGCCAAAGGCAGGGCTAATGGATGCTGTTAGGATATTTACTTGCCACTTTTTTGGCCCAGGGTAGCAGCTGGCTGGCACCCACGGCTGGCAGAGGGCAGGCAGGAGCGTCACGTTGGAGAGCTGCTTGGCAGGCAGTGCACTGAGGGGAGGAGCTGGAGGAGGCACAGCGATGTGGATGGATGGCCGGACAGACGGATGGATGGGGGAGTGGGCACAGGGACTGACGCACCATTGCAAAAGGTCATTTGTCACAGTGCCACTAGTCGCCAGAATAGAGGTAAGAGCTGACAGCTTCTGGCTCTAGGGCTTTCCCTGGGCTTCAGGAAAACTAGCACAGCCTCAGGACACCCTCAGGATGGTCTTAATATAATCTGATTTCCCTCTTCTCATCTCGAGTTGATTGCAACAAACTATGCGTAAATTTTTTAAAAGTCTTCTGTGGGAAATGCTGAGCCGGCAGCAGTGCAGCCACAACCTGAACAATTCCTGCTCACGCTGACTTGTGTTGGCGTTGCCAGCATGGTCAGAGCGGGGCACCAAGTTTTGGAGCGCTGCTTAAAGTCAGTTTAATGGCGAAGGATTATTTTATTGTTTTTAAGATCCCTATAATCAGGCACTCCTAAAAAAAAAAAGAAAAATTAGCAAATCCTGGCTCTATTAACGCAGGTGTGAGCAGCACTTGCAGGGATGTATGGCACGGGGTGGACAGCCACATCCCGGGGCTTTACATTCCTGTTTAAGATAAACCTGCCTCAAGTGATGCTATGGCTGTTGCTAAGCAACAAGTGATGTTTCCTATAGCAAATATTGCCCTCTTAAAGGTACATTTGGAAAGAGCAATATGCTGTGTGCATGAAATTAATTTGCAGATGTATGGATTTGTATTTGTTAGTGGCAATAAACGTTGGCAATGCTTCAGTGTGGCATTAAAATGGAATACAATGTGGCATGAAGATATTGCATAGCAAAAACATTAAGCCCTCCCCTTTAATTAATTGGAACTTAAAGCTGGGATATCTTACTCACCAAAATAAATTAACAGTAAATCAGGTTACAGAATAAATTAACAAATTAAATTGGGTTAGCTGGAAAGTTTAAAAGGAAGAGCATCTGTGAGCTGCTTGCATTGGAAATACAGTTACAAAGTCTTGAGTTAGAAGGGAAGGATCACATAGAAATGTAACTGTCCCAGTGTTGCTTGATTTTCACTCTTTAACATCAAAAGACTGAACCTGTTCTAAACATGGATTAAAACTCAGTCACGGTGTAACGCCCACCCAAGTCAAAGCAGCCATACTGAGAAAGGCTTTTGGCTGCTGATCTTCTGTCTTTGTGAATAGTTGCTAGAGATTTCCAGAGGATAATGCTCCTTTCACAGGCCATCAAAAACTCCCTTTTTCATTTTCTTAGGCTTCTTTTCCTTCACTTGCCTTTTTCCACCAGCAGTAATTTCAGTTTGTCTCCTGTGCCTGCAGAAGATGCTCCCACTCCTTGCTTGCTCCCTAGGGACATACCCCATGTCCAACCTGTGGATACAGCAGCTGTCATCACCCCTTAACCCTGGCCAACGTGGTGGCTTTGGACACTCACTCACCATTGGCAAGGCCTGGGCTGAGGTGCTGCTGGCTCTCAGGGTTGCTGGGAGGGACTGGCGTGATAATGGTCTTGCCATGCCACAGAACTTCCCTGTGCTCCTTCAGTCACCCTGGGCTTGCACTGCTGCCATGGCAAGGCCAGAGAAACTCTCATCTGCCAGCAGCAGTGAGGAGGGGAACTGTGGCAAGGTATTTCAACTGTATTACTTTCAGGTGGTTGCTACATCTTTTCTAATTAAAATAAAATCATCTTAGGACTCCTGAAATGAATGCTTGGTATAATAGATTCAGAAAGTGATGAAAATGTTTTCATTAAATAGTGAGAGAGCGAGAGAGACCCTGCAAGGCATAGCATTTTATCTCAACTCTCTAATAACATTAATAAACTCTTTAATCTTTGTCACGTTTATGACTTAATGGCAATCCTTAAAGACATGACAGACAAGTAAGAGCTGCCAGGTTCCTTTAACCTATAAGCATTCATATTCTTTGCAGGATTTTGATTAAGTGGAAAATTCCTCTGCAAGAGGCTTTATTCTCCGTGTAAATCTGGGCAGTCGGTGTGGGTGGCAGAGGATGCTCAGACCCAGCTGGGACCAGGTGGTGCCAGGAGATGGGAGTGACATCTCCCTTTTCCATGACTAGGAGCCAGGTGGCTCCTTCCCTGCCATCGGCCAGAGGTACTTGTTATCACCTGGTGTGACCAGCCCTCGTTGTTTTCCTTCTCCCACCTTTGCTGTCCAGGTAGTGACCTGACCCTGCTGATGGGCTTTGTTTCACTGGTCACCTGGAGGACTTCAGCTCTCCTTTCCAAGAAAAGTATGTTTAAAGTGATTGATGGAGAGCTGTATGTTGTATTCTCCTCTAATGAGCACTAATGATCCCCACCCCTGTTTCTTTGCTCACGTACTCATGGGGTACTGTGGTCGTCTGTAATTTCAGACAAGTAATATTTGCTAAGGAACCACATTAAGAGAGTGTCATTTGGTTGCAAGGTCAGCATTTCAGGATGCCAAGAGATGCCAAGCCCAGACTTCACTCTGCCACAGTATGCCACTGTATGTATGTGGTCCAAAGAAGCAGATATCCAGGGGGAAAATGGTATAGATCATGTATTTAGGGGGCTGCACAAAAAGAAAGGCACAGCTAGGGACTGACCCCGGCCGTGGGATTTTCTTTTTTTATTTGTTTCTTTGGTTTTGTTTTCAGCAATCTAACCATCAAGTTCTTGACTATAAAACCTAATTAAAGCTCCTTTAATGCAAGTGATTTGCATTTAAAGTCCTAGGTAGTTTTTTTTTCCTTTTTTTTTTTTCTTTTTTTTTTTTTTTTTAAGTGTTAGATGCAAGTGCAGCCTTTTTTCCTCTGTTGCTGGGATTTGGATCTGTTTGTGCAGCTGCCACCCCACTGTTCCCCAGCTGGAAGCACAAGGATGCTCCACTGGTGGGGTGAATCCAGAAAAGTGTCATCAGTGGCAGCTTGGCCCCCTGGGGACCCTGCACCTTTGGGAGGGCTGTGGCAGCTGCATCCCTTCCCCAACTGGGGCACTACTGTGCCCAAAACCAGACTTCCACTCGGTACAGGTGGTATTTCACAAAGATTTCGTTCAATGTTATCTGCTACACACATAAGTACCAGCTTGGTAAACTCACTCTTGTAAATGATAAGCTGGAGCCTCTGTGGTTGTTTCTGAGTCACATGCCAGTAGTAAAATGAAAAATCACCATTAACCCCCTCTTTTATTTGCATAATTTTGATGCTGTCAAAAAAAGAGACAATACTCACGTAGCATAAGGAGAGTTTTTAAATAGAAGCATTACATTTTAAAACCCTAATAAAGATAAAAGCAAAATAAACACTGGAATTTGAATTTAGAGAATGAGAGAAGAAAGATTAGGCTGTGCTGGTGCAATAATGAAGGTAGTGGCTGGTAACAATTTTTAATAGCACATTAATGCTGAATTACTTTGGAATTTCTGCAGGAGTCGAGATGACATCCACATAAACACCAAATGAATTCCAAATGATTGGTATTATCATAAAGAGCACCAAATGAATTAATAATGATGGAACACTTAAACTAAAACATTATCTTCTCTAATCTGTTGTCTCTTTTATGCACTGCGCAATTCATTTTTAGCCAACTATGACCCTTTCTTTCGTTTGTCTTTTAATTTAAAAATATATATATTTATTTTTGCACGGGTGTTCTGCTCCTGCACTGTGTGGAGTGGGACTTGTACTAGTCTGTCTCAATAACAGTTTTGTGCTGGCATCACAAAATTTAAGAGATAGATGGGAAGACATCTGGACATGAGACGTATCGCTGGGAAAATGACTATGACTAATAAGAACCATAATAATAACGATTCCCTCTTGATGGTCCCACATGTGCAGAGACCTCAGGGCACCCTTAACAGCGTTTAATAAACTAAATGGCTCACTTTACAGCAACGCAATATGTCTCCCCCTCCCATGGAGAAGCCCAACGGGAGAGGAAGCCTGAACTCACAGTCTGTGTAGATGAGCCGAGAAAGAACAGAAAACAGGAGTCTGGGTCTGGTTTTGGGTGCCAGAGAGGAGCTGAGCCTCAGCATTGTTGCTACGTGTGTGGGGGCTCTTTGGGGGCCCCCACCCCTGCCACGGGGGTGGCTCCTTGGCACAGCCTGGGGAGGGGACACCAGCAGCAGCATCGCCTGCCTGTGGGCAGCGGTGCCCCGGTCTCGCCAGGTCCCTTCCCGCGGCCGCGCCGGGTGTGCGCACTGACATATTAGCAGTCAAATGACATTTAGAGAGCACAAGTCTCACTCTCTCCTGCAGGCCAAGTAAATATCATTAGTAATGATATTAAATCTCAAATTGTGCTCCTGCACTATGGCAACCACTCAGCAATTTGCCGTTGCAGCTTGTTCCTAACAATTACTTTCCTAGACTTTATTTCTTAGAAAACTATTACTGACCATAATCATCTACATGGCATGACATGAAAATAAATAATGATTAAAAAAGAAAAAAGAAAAGTCAACCCAGCTTTCAGAGTGAGGGTGTCATGTTGCCAAGAGCCTGGCATGGCAGGTTTTGGTTTTGTTGGGAAGGTGGAAGTGCTGGGAGCTGCACGGGGGAGCTGGGCAGGGCAAAGATTTTCAGGCCTGTTAGCCTGGGTGGCTTAGAAGCAGCACGTGCTGCAGGGCAGTCAGCTTGCTCTCCTCTACAGTACCTATCACACACACACACACAGACACACACACATATATATACAAATTTATTTTCTATATAGAGTTGCATTTTTGTATGTATTATGTGTATTTATTATATGTGTGTGTGTGCGTCTGACTGTAGATGTAGTACACGTGTGTATACACATATGTGCATGTGTATATATATATATATATATAGGTATATATATACATATAAACATGTGCCTATCTGTGTGTACAGATAGGTACCTCTCTGCACACAGAGCCCTCAGCTGCTGGCTGCTCCTCTCCTCCTCTCTGCAGCAGTGCTGGCTGGGCTGTGGCAGGCTGCCGGTGGCAGTGGCAGGCCGCTGGCCCAACACACGTGCTGCGCTTCTGTGACAGAAGGAACATATAATTATATTACAAATTAACTTGCAAATGCTGGTGGTGATGTACTGCACGGGAAAAAAAATAAAACCATCGGTTTCATCTTCTCTTGTGTCTTGTAGCTGGTCCCTCCAGCACGGTCTGCATCTGTCAGGATCTGTGCCCTGGGAGCACTAATCTTTTTTATTAACCATTAAACAAGAAGATCCTTTTTATTTGAAAATGTAAAACATGCAGGAAGCACTATCTATAGCCGCTAATTCAGGTCACATTACACGGCTCTCCCTCACCTCTCTGCTCGTCCCTGTTCTGCTGAAAGCTCCTTGCCGTAAAACTGCCGCTGCCGTCGGGGGGTGATGGGCTGTCGCCCGCATTTGCATTTAGAAGCCGGATCTTATCCTGAATAATTACACTTCTTTTCTGAGTGACCCGATGTAAACCAAGCCCCCTCTAAAGCTTCTCTCGCGGTAAGTTTATGAGATGTTACTGTGTTTTCTTAACATTTTTCACCTTCCCACCGTTTTTATTTCACTTCGGGGCGGTGAGAGGTGAAGGTACCAGGACTCCAGCAAAGCGAGGCAGAGGATGGCAGTGGCTGGGGGGCTTGGGCACTGCTGGGATGACACACCACTCCTGACCCCTCGCCCCCACTGAGGAACAGCCACGCTGGCTCATGGCTCCCACAACCCGGGGAAAATCAAATGGGAGAAGGACTGACATCAAGGCTCGTACCTGGGTGTCTGTGCCTCCTGGGCTGAGCAAAATGGGCCTCCGATCTTATTGACAAAGCGCAGTGGATGCCACCTCGTTAGCATTATAGAGCAGATTCTTCACATGCTTTTTTTATTCTGCAGCTTGGCGGCTGCTGTGTGAGACTGCGGAATATTTTACTGCCGTGTGGCTCTCATTCAATACGGCAAAAAAAAAAAAAAAAGAGGAAAAGTTGAAAAAAATCCTGCCTCTTTTTTTTTTTTTTTTGATGCGTCTTTGTTTTTAACAGCCCTCCTGCTGTGACAAAACTGTTAATTAAACTGAAACTAAAATAAATTAAGCCCACCTAATATTACAAGCATTTGAAGGCAAAGCATCAGCCCAAGGGCTGGCGGGGTAGGGGCTGCTGTGCCTGTCCCTTCTGCCCCTCACAGGTGCATTGGTGGCACTCTCAGGGTGCAGCATCCCAGGTACTGAGTGCCTGGGGGGCTAAAAATGAGGCTTTTGGCTCCCATGTGAAACAGTGTAAGAGGCTCCATCAGCCAGGTTGTGGCCCATCGAGACCAGAAATATAGATAAAATATTAATATTAATAATTGTTGTTCTTGTTGTTAATAATAATTATTATAATAATAGGCTCTATAAACGTAATGTGTGATGGCCCAGCATTATCTGTTTGTCCCTTTAAGTCCAGTTAAGGTTCCTGATTATTCTGGAGGGAAAAGCCCCACCAGCAGCACTAGACATGGGCATTCCTGCCCTCAGCTTGCCTTACAATCCCGAGGAGGGTTGTGAACACCTTATAACCAACGCCCCCCGCGACCTCCAGCCTGGCCACACACCCATAAATTAAAGAAAGGGCTGGTCTGGCCAGGGCACAGCGCTGGCTTTGAAGCGTGGTAATGAACTTCGCTTTTAATTCGGGGTTGTAACTTCCGTCCCGACGCAACACTGGGAGCTGCAGAAAAGCTGCATGCATAATCAGGGGTGAAAGCAAGGATGCAGCGTGCGATGTGTCTGATGTTGGATGAGAGGGAAGATAGCCTTTAATCATTTTGTTTTCAAAGAAGCTTTAGAGAGCTCTTTGAAGATGAGGCTTTTTGAGAGCTGCCTCTGGAAAGCGGGAGGCAGTGATCCACGACGCCCAGCCTCACCCACCCTCTCAGTTAACCTGCACGCGGGACGCACGCACGGACCCGCGGGCATCCCTGCTGCCAGCACGGGTCCCTCACGGCTGGCACCCAGGGAACTTCTGCAAAGCTGGGCTGACCTAGAGTTGTCTGCGGAGGTGACGCTCCAGTGGCCGTGGAGGAACTGCCCCCGCTGTCTTTTCAGTTGAGGTGATCATGGCTCCTCACTGTGCAGGGGCAGGCAAGCAGCTAGAATAGGGTGTCCAGCCTTCCTTCATTAATTACAATATTTTTGTAATGATAATGTTCTGTAAATCATGTCATATTATCTCTGGATGAAAGGGAATGATAATGAATGTCTGATCAGCCGAAATTTTAAGGATCGTGATGGTGAGGCGTGGAGCTGTGCCTGTCCTGTAACGCAGCATTTGGGGTGGGAGAAGGAGAGGGTGACCCCCTTACTGCAATCAGTCTGTGTGGAAGCTACAGGCAACTTCCTTGTGCACTGGGATCCAGCATTAGGGTATCCAAAGGCACAAAAGGGTTGAACATCATCTGACCATCCCAGGCTGGGGAGGGTGGGTGAGCTCTGCTCACCAGCACTCAGTGCATGCTAATAGCACGCCTGGCTTTATTTTGAGGACTGAGGTCAGGATGCTGCTGTGTGAAATGCATCACGTACAAAATAAGGACATGGCTTCTTGCTCCAGAAATGCTACAGGCTGAAAGAAACAGCCTTAGGGAATGAGTGTGCCAACAGTCCTATTTTTACCTCTTTTTACCAAGTGGTGTGGTCTGTGGTAAAACAACAGCCAGGCCAGCAAGTGACTGCATGCTGTTGGGGCACTGGTGGTGTGTATTGCCCCTAAGCAATGGCACCAGCTGTGGTATTACTGATCTTGTCAGTGGTTTTGCACATCTAATATGGTTTGCAAATTTGGTGTGTGCTGGTAGTTGAGGTCATTTACAGCTGTCAAAGTGCCATGACAAAAAAAGCCCATGAAACAGCCCTATATTTCTATGAAACAGAAATATATGAATTACTGTCCCCTCCAGGTAAGGACTGAGTTCATGTCCATGGGCATCACAAGGGACCTTGCTCCTGCTGGTGGAAGCTCGCATGGAGAAGCAGACAAAGAGCAACACATCAGCACCTCTCCATGTGACTCTGGGCAGAGGAGCTGGGCTCTGCTTTGGCACTTGGCAAAACTCCATGGCCATGGCTTCACCTGGCCAGGTCATTATGTGCCCAGCCCACCTCCCCGCATTTTGTGAAGTTAAACTGCACAGAGATTGCCCCATCTCAAGTTCTAGCCGGCATATGGATCTAACAAACAGATGCACTTTCCAGACTTCAGAAAAGAAAAAAAGCAACCCCAGGTCCACATGTCCAAATTTGCTGCTACATTTGGTACAATTTCTGCAAATGTTTTTGTTAGACATCTTCATTCCTGTACACACAACCCCAAGACATTGTTATTTTCAGACTGTGTGCCCATGCCAGCACAGTGAAGGTTAAGATTGAAAGACCCAAAGAGGTGCGACCTGCCCTCCGTGTGTTAAAACCAAAATCCCTTTCCCTTCTCTGCCCTCCAGTCTGCAGCAGGTACTTAAACACTGGCCTTATCGTGGAGGTGCAAGGCTTTGTGACAGATGCTGCAGCTGGGGAAGCAGCTAATGACACCTGGCAAACACAGGCTGTTAGGGGATTAAATGTGCCGCTGCTCAGTAAAAGCAAGGCACACAACATTGGGAAGTTTAGAGACAGTGGGTCCGACTCCCATTTTCACTCCTAAGCGAAGCTGTGCTATTTTTGGCCAGGCCAAACCTTGCCTTTTTTAATTAGGCTTATTGCTATAGCTACATGGTGGTGTGTATGTGTTAACATTTGATTTTTGTATCTAATGTAAGCGACCGAAATAAACAGTCCAGACTTGATAGTCCCAGTGGGGCGACTGACATTTGGAATCGGCTCAGAATCTGCAGTTTTGACTCCAACGCTTCGCTGAGAAAGCACAAAGCATGGGAGGGTGTCTGCAGGGTAGAGCTACCTTTGCCTCCTCCAACCCAATCCTTAGTCTGATGCTGAAGTTCTCAGGGACGCTCGCAGCCGACGGAGGGATCTGAAGAGGGGTGTTACAATGCCACTCAGCTACGAATTACCAGAGATTGCAAAGTCTCCATTGAAGGGATCTTGTGCCTGTGGAGAACAGTGTTGCTGTGCCTGGGCTGTCCTCCATGTCGGACCACCCCTGCTGAGCTTGAGTGTGAGATACAAACCCAGCAAAGCAAGGACTGGGATAGAGAGGAGTATTTTACAGTGAGTTTGAGCATGGAAATGTCCCTGTGGCCCAGGATCATGCCTGCTTGCTGCCTCTCTACTCCTGCCCCACACCATCACTCTTCCAATCTGAAAACAAGACTCAGAGAGCTGGAGCAAAGGCTGAGGAGCAGAGGGTGGCTATACAGCCCCCTCTCCCTCTGCCTCAGCCCAGCCCACGGCTCTGGGGAGCAGATGGTCCCTGCAGGGCTGGTAGCCCAGAGAAAGAAAGCTGCCCTGTGCCATCATCTGCCCCGCTGCCTGTGCAAGCACCACACTCCCACTCCCATCAATCAGCACAGACCAGGTGCCTGGAAGCATCTCTTGCCAATCGCCTTTTATTACCTTTAAAAAGCCAAGAAACCCAGAACAAGACAAAAACTGAGACCGTGTGAACATCATGCAATGGATTCACTTTAAAGCAGGCTGGGGGAGGGAGGGGAAGACCAAAAGTCATGTTAGAGTGGAAGTACCGCTGCACCCATGTCTGGAGGTCAGACTGGGTGGACTGTCACCGGTGGGGTTGGTGGTGACTGTTGTGAGTGACCAGACTGATGCTGAAGCAGGAAATGGAAACACACTCATGAGACATCATCCCAGGTAACCCCAGATCTGATTCTGACCCAAAATGCAATTTCTTACGTGGTGATGATAGTGAGAAATACTCCTAACCCTTATCTTAGGTACATTCTGTCTTGGCAAAGTCTCTTTGGAAAGAAGCAGCACATTGACTACTGTTACAAGGGCTTTTAGTTCAGTTACGCTATTTAGTGTGACTAGTGCTCTGGTAGTCAATTAGTGGAGTGGATGTTATCCAGCAGGAGTGATGTTACCACACTCTGCCCTTCAGTCTCACTACCCCGTCTTCAAAATTCATGGCACAAAGTAGAGCAGAATTACCATCTCGAAAGAATGTGTTTTGGAGAGTTTCAGCTATCATGGAAATAACTTTGCATCTTGTCCATCATGTGGATGTGACAAAATACATGCCCTTATTTTCCTGAGGTATAGCCAACATTTGGGTTCATTACATTTAATGGAGTAGGGTCACCATAAAGTTATTCATAAGGTATTTTCTGAGTGGTTTTCACCTTCTCTTTGAAAAAATAAATTATATCAGCATGTTCACGAGGTATAAATGGGACTGGCATTTCAGCTGTTATTATGTTATTAACTTTTTTAACCTAATAATTTTCAATCAAGAGTGAGAAGCAATTTTCACTCACTCCAGTGACCAGAGTTGGAGATTCTGCAAAGTGTTCTCGTAGGGTTCACCTTGACAGACACCTAATTCCCTCCCAAATCGAAGCATTACCCCCGACACTCTCATCGCAGTTGCCGAGAATTTCCATTTCCCCTTCGGTTAGGATTTAATTTAGAAGCCAAAGACTTCCTAAGCTATGGGAGAGTAAAGATAGATGGTATGGGAGAAGAAGGCTGATGAAATGTAGTTGACTCCGGATCTGAAATATTTTATCCCTCCTCAATGTAGGTTAAATTATTCTTCACCTTTCCCACATCCATAATTGTCGCTGATCTTGGACCAACTCAAAACCCTACTACTGAGTTCAGTAGACTCAAAATTGCCACTAGAACTGGAAAAAGAAAGAAAAAGAGATTTGTTAGTGTCCATATACAATATCCCAAGACTATACACAGCTATGAGATACAGCAAATTTAAGAAAGGCAATTTTTTTCTCATCACTGAGTATTTATTATATATAACAAATACATGAAAAAGAAAAAACTATATTGTGTGATATAAATAGTTTATTTACATTACAGAAAAACATCAAGACAATGTATACTATTTCAAATATATCCATACATAATCAAATATAGCTGTAGTACATGTTCTCATTGGTGTAGATTACCACAAATGCAAGGCAACATGTGTAGATCTTGTCTTAATCTTTTGTCTATAATACTGTATTTTGTAGTCCAAGCTCTCTGCAGTTAGTTTTGCCATTGTGGAAACATGCGCTCTTTAAATTAACCTTGTCGATGCTCTTGTTGTGTTGTCTGAACTGTAGTGCCCTGTGTTTTGCTTCTGTCTGTGGATTCTGTTGCTCCTGGGACATTTCCTGGAAAAGAGAGTTGTGAGAATACACGGCTCTTAACAACACATCTCCTCAAGAGGTGGCATGGGCAGCAGGGACGTGAAGGCGAGAGGCATCCTCTGTCCCTCAGCACACTTCCTCCTCAGTGAAACGAAAAGGGCTGGCTAATGGCAATGGCACCTCAAAAAAAAAGCCACCACAACCCCCAAAATGCATACTGTGAACAAAATTATGGCAAGGCAAATGGTAAGATTCCTGAGCAGTGGCCACTCTGCTGGATCACAACAGCCCCAATTGCACCGCAACACTCATCTTTAAATAACGGGTTTGTTTTCAATGAGGCACAGGTGGAAGATCTAGGGTGGGCTCATGCTCACCTGCTTGGTGTCCCAGGTCTGTGAAGTTTAACCCCAGGTGGAGGCCAAAGGAAGTTCTAAGCAGCTGAAAGGGAGCCAATGTAGGTGATGGCAGAAATTGTGAGAGACTGAAACACCCTCTTGGATTGGCATGACACGAGACTCTGCAATACTCCAGGCCGTACTGACACATGTTCTTCTAAACATTCCCTTTGTATTGAGCTGATTTGTTTTTCTGTTACTACAAGAGGGATTCTAAGAGCACCTTGTGAAACCCTATGGGTTATGCACCAGTGACAGCCCACCCTCTCAGTACCTTGGGAGCTCAAAGCACTTGCCCTCAGCTCTGTGTCAGATAACTAACGGCAGAATAGAGTGAAATACATTTTTATTAACCCCTTAAAATAAAAAAGGTCATTTCCCTCCCCCCTCCATTGACTGGGACTGACAATAATAGTTTTTTGATGCCAGCTGAAAGGCTAAATAAGAGCGTAAGAACTTATGAAGCATTTAAAAATGCTGAAATACAATTATATAAGTGTCTAGCAAAATATGGGTCAGACTGTCCTGACTTGCCTCACTTTTAAGCCACCAGGACCACCCCCTCAAGAGAAGCTGTATGGCTGTGCACTATATTTTGCACCGTTCCTTTCTGGGAAGCAGTGAAGTAGGCTGCTATCATTACTCAAGGAAAAATCTGCCAGCATCCCCTGTGCTCTCAGGGGTCACGGCAGAGCTTTCGTTATGGAACTAAGGCAGACTTTAGCTGGCCTGCGATTTCACAGCGAACGCATTATTCCCTGCGAGTTCCTTCAAAAGGCGATCAAACTTTCCGAGTGAGTCAGGGAGCCGCTGTCAGCAAACACGGGGCTGATTCACGGAGCCGCGCGTCATGTGCAGGCTGACAGCCTCCCAGCCCCACTGTCCCCGGGCGGCCTCTCCTGCCCCTTCAGCTGGAGACGGACAGCGGGACCTGGCAGTGCGCGGACACCTCGCCGTGCTGAGAGGCAGCGCCGCTCGCTCCCGCTGCCGCGGCCATACCGGGGCTCCTCCCAAGCTCGGAGGATCAGCATTTACAGCAGAAGGCGCAGGCCTGCTTTGCCCCAGTGCTCAGCCACGAGAGCAAGGTTGGGGAACCAGGGGCGGGAAGCCAGAGTGGGCAAAGTCTTGTGCCAGGTGGCTGGGGGACGATCAGGATGGTCAGCAGTCCCACGGGATGCAGCCATGCACTCACAGAGAATGGTGGATACCAACTGCTGCAGCTAGAAGCAAGGAGATGAGCTTCTCACAGGCACTTTCTCAAAACTGACACTGACAGTATCTACACAGTCACTTAGTTCAAGGTCGAGAGAAATCAATTCAAATGTAGATTACCCCAATTAAGATGATAAAAAAGCATCTTTTAACCAAAAATGCCCATGATTTAATTGTGTAATACAGTACATTACCAATCGATGGGAGCTTGGGAAGGCCTCAGGGGCAAACTCCAACACCAAGACTGCTTAACAGGTAGGTTGTGTCTGAAGTGCAGCTGGGTTTCCTAAGAAGGGCGTTTGCATTTAACCAGCTTTTTATACTTAATCATCTGCTAAAACTGAGTGACAGGTTTCCCTTGGTCCTTAACTCTTTAATCAAAAGTCCTTTGTAGTGCTCTGTGTGGGGGATGCATTCATTTATGAACACAGCAGTTACATCAATGTAAACCAGGTACTGGAGCACAGGCTGCCTGCCCTCCCTCTACTGAAGCTTGCTCGCAAGCTTGAGTTACTCACAATGTGATTCATAGCAGGTAAAACATGTTATGCATTAATTTTTAATCAAGTTATTTCTTCACATAAATAAGCTGCTGTGACTAAACATTAGGGAAGCACTAAAAATGCAAAGCTGTAAAGAAAACTGCTGAGAATCATTAGGATACTAGGCCATACCTGTATTATTTAGCATTCTCCTTCACTTTAATCATTGCTTCTTTCTATGCTTTACCTCTAAGCTAAAAGTCCTAGGGCAGAGGGACTGTGCCTCACTGTTTCATGTCTCGGCCTCTGGTTCTCTACTTCTCTACCTCAGATGGTTATTCCTATTGCTGGCAGTAGTAATGAGTAGACAAGCAGCCGACCTCTTCCAGGAACTGAGTCACTTAAAAACAAATCATCAGTTCTGTTGGTTGCATTTTCAGCTCAGTCCATCCCCTGACCAGGTTTGTTGTGCCCAGGAGGTGGAGGAATGGGCAAAGGAAAACTATCCCTGTCAGCAGCACAGCCCATTTATTCAGATTAAAGTGTCTGTGAAACAATGGCCCTAAAAGTGCCCAGCACTTGCTCAGAGCCTTCAAGCAATGGAGGACAAGCTGTAGGTCTGCACCACTGCACAGGCAGGATTTTAGGAGAAACAATAGTAATGACAGCTAGAAGATTACAAAGGTAGTATTGTGTGGCTCAAATGGACCCAGTACACCAAACTCATTCGATTAATTAATTAGGTGAAGCTGCACTGAAAGGAGCAGCAAAGAATTTGGCCACAGCAGCCTCTGAGTGAATTTTCCCTTCTTTCTCCCAGGAACCTGGCAGGTGGTTTCAGCACTTTCAAGAATTCAGGGTGTGGAGTTCAAACCAGTACAGTCAGGTTCTCCAAAGCAGACTACTTCAAAAACTCAATTACTTATGCATATGCTGCCACAACCGTCTCATCTCATGCGGATTTCTCTCAGGCCACTTAAGAGTACATTTTTGCAAATGTATCTCAAATCATTATGCTGGGATGGAAGATGCTCCGCAGTAATTACGTACATTACAGAAAAAAGTCAAAAGATCATGAATTCACTTAGTTACAAAGTGTGTGGGAAAAGGTACTGTCTCTGTATGAAAACAGTGTGATGGGTAATTTGCATTACAGTACCAGATCACTCAGAGCTCACTGTCTGAATTCCTCACTATAAAGTACTCTGCCTCACTGCGTCAAGGTGACAAAACTAGAATCGCTTGACAAAACTATACACAGCATTTGTTCCATTATCAGTTACTACACCACCTTCTTTCTCTCACAACACACTGTATTTTTGGTTGTTTGAATTAATTCTGTGAATACGTCCCTAATCTACTACCTCATTTGGCAGTTGCCATTCAGTTGATGGATTCAGCTTGGCCAAAAGAAGCTTTGTTTTATGCCTTTAGGCCAGAGAAGGATTTATGAATTTAGCTTTTCTTTTCAAGGAACAAATGCTACACTTGTCTTCCAGCCAGGTAGTGCAAAGTAAGGACTGAAATATATTAGAAATTTTATTTTATACAGAGATATGATACCTGACTTTTTTTTTTTTTGTATTTTAAAAAAGAAAATTAGTCGTAAAAATGTGGTTTATCAGCGTTGCTAGCTCAATTAATTTAACCTCGTGAGAGAAGCCTGTAGACAGCTGACATTCAGAACTTAGCCCAAGCCCTCCCAGAGAGTAACAGAGTTCAGTGGGGGAGTAGAGCAGCACATGCAGGAGGGGAAGGGTTGCCTTTCCCCTTCTCATTCTGAACTGATAGTTTCCATTCACACAACCCTTTCCTCCGCACTTAAAAAACCCCAAACAAGTACATCACGTATGGCTTGGTGTGCCAGCACCCAGTGCAGACCCTAAAACATGTGCGGTGCCTTTGAACATGCACACAAGGCTAATGAAATCATTTAATCAACGGGGTTGCAAACAGGCTTGAGAGTTTGTATGCTTTGCCTGATTAGGACGAAGGGAATGGGCCCTTAAGGAAACCAGATGGAGATATGATTAGTTTTATTAAGTGTTGATCCAGCTGCTGTATTTATATTCCCCTTTATTTATATGAACAGTATTTGTCCAAGTATCTGAATACAAAATAGGAAACTTCACTTGCTGTAGGCACCGTTGCTACCTAAGTTTGATTAAGATGGAAGTAAAAATTCAGTCATAATAATGAAGCAGCACTGGCTGGCTGGACCAGATGATATCTCCTGTTTGTTGTTGAATTAAATAGCATTTGTTATCAGTAGTGTCATTGCAGAAATCTGTATAATCAGCGCACACAGTAGGAAAAACAAAAGTATTTTCTTTTTCTGTTGCAAAGTACCAGAGATACTGACCTTGTAATACAGAGGACTACAACACAGATGATAGCAATCTGGATGGTTCCAATCACAGCTGCTATTAAGACATACTGAAATCGTACTGGACCTGGAACCACATATAAAACGCTGTAGTCCTTTTTTTCACAGTGTTGTCCAGTATAGCCGGCATCACATCTGAAACAAGAAATAGTTTTTCTGGTTATACCTGCTGCTTTCGAAGAATGCTGGAAAAATTACACCTGAAAAAAAAATTTAAAAAATCAGTGGCCTAAGCATAAGCTTATGTGTTTTTTTGCAGGATGGACTCCCACAGAGAGAGTATTGGTGCCTGCTCAACCTCTCAGAGGGAAGACTTCAGGTCCTCAGTGTCACAAAGGTCTCTGAGAGGGAACAACACTGCAGAGTGCCAGGAGGTGCCCAGGGGACCAAGACATAACTGGCATCAAGTGGAGAACTACTTGCACATTGTAATGAGAACCATTTAGTTCCTTGCACAACATATTTCAGATTTCTCCCTTTCTTTGGGGAGGTGGGGGAGGGTGAAAAGCCATCTAGTTGTGGCTCCTTATGCAGATTACCCCTAAGGAGGTGATAAGCAATCATCCAAGCTCCATATGAAATGTGATTAGATGTTCCTGAAAGTGGATACATCATTTACATTTCGTCTGGCTGCTATAAAAAAACCCTCTGTTGATGCTGCAACCATCCACCCCAATGCCGCCTGCTGCGCTGCTCACCAGTTCCCATCCTGCAGCCTGACATCTCCACTCTGCTCTGTGAGTTTGGGGGCAAACAGTGTTTTTCTAATTTTAGCTCTTGCCCTGTTTCCCTAAAAAGCCCAAGCAAGAAGATGCAAAAATCCAGGTCAATGGCAGCAGCAATGGTAAGGGACTGAGACAGATGGCTTGGGCTCCTCTCAGATCTCTCAGTGGAGCGCTAACCTGATGGGTTAAGCCTGGAGCTTCCACTCTTTCCCTCTCCTGCATTCCCACAGCTGCCAGCACCTTGAGGAAAGGACATTTTCCAGCTGAATGGAGCACCTAAAATGCAGCAGCTGCAAAGAGTAAAATGTGCCCTGGCTGTTTGTAAGAGCTGGGAGAAGCTGGCTTGAAAATCTGTCCGGGGGAGCAAGTCTGGTCTGTATCTCTGCTCTCCCAGTCCAGCGCCTCAGGAAAATGGGGCTTCATGCGTGACAGTGCTTTTCATGCCACCAGGTCACTGGTTGGACCTCAGAAATAATATCTGCACCTGTGCAGGGAGGCATTCACTGCAGAAGCACATGCTTTCACTATACTCTTCCTCCCTGCCCTAACCTCCTCCAAAATCACCTCCCAGTCAAGGAGCCACGTTTGCCCCAGCCCCAGCTGCCTCATGAGCATCACTCCTGCCACAGCAGGGACATATGCCTGGTGCCACTCCTCTCCTCCTTCAGGCTGAGGAGGCTACCTAGCAATGGCCTGAGCGCTTTGTGAAGGCCTTTTAAAAACACATCTAAATATAACTGAAGGTTACTGGATGGTTTCACAGTCAATTAACATTGTGCATAACTCAATACACTTCTGCCACATAAAACAGGGACTTCGTTGAATAATTTAAGTCTAATGGATTTTGTAGCACAAAGGGCCATGGTTGCCAGTATTTTCCATAGTTGATCTACATTAAGTGTTTCTGTGACTCAATATTTCCATGTGTGTAGCCTTCCCTACTTGGTAGAAGGGTTACCTGCAAGACGGTTCCAGCATGTTCGTGGAGTGCTCACACTTGCCATGCATGCAGAAGCCATTGTAATGCTCTGGACAAGGGATGTAGATCCCTCTTGCACTTTCTTCCAGTTTATTTGCATTCTCTGTGAACACAGGTGAAGGGAACATTAACCTGACAATGTAGGACAAGGTGAAATGGTGGGAAGAACTAGTGAAAAAAGGAAAATCAGAAGAACAGTATGTGAAAAATGTTGTTCATGGGAAGCAAGAGCAAGGGCTTGCCCCTTCAAACAGGTTGGCTTTGCATGGGTTTCTCTCATTCTTTTCTAATTCCTGTCAAGTTACAGCAAATGAGACACTAGAAAAAATAATCTTACTTTTCAAAAACTGGTGACAGAATAGCACATGAAAAATACTTGTTATCCTTTATGGACTGCCTTCTTAAACCCAGGCAAGCTTAGGAGAGAGACTCTGGACATTTTCATGTCATACACCATTACGGTATATTTGGCCATTCAGTAGAACATACACAGAAAGATTTTACGGCTGAAATAGAGTGGGAGTCCAGAGCTTAAGTTCATTATCAGTCTGCAAGGCGGTGCCCCAGAGTTCACTGGCCTCCTCCACATCCCATAAACTAGTTTGACATTCTGAGCCTACTTCTGCAGCACTTAAATAGTCACTGAGACTGCAAATCCTGGAAAATCCCTCCCCGGAGCCAGGAAAACGGAGGCTTCATTTAGTTTTGAAACAGATGCGTGCTCAACATAGGCTTCACAGGCTGAAACACAGAGTGTTACTTGCTATAAACTCACATGATTTTTGTAGGCCATCGAGGTATTAATTAATCTGGTTTTTTTTTGGCAAATTCTTCCAAATTTAATCAATACTTATGGTATCTCAAATGGCAAAAATCCTTTTTCTGTGGCAGTATCACCCACCCATGATTAATTAAAAACAGAAGAAAGAAATCTCACAATGAATGTCTAAGGAAATGTAGATTGCACACAAATAAGTTGAAGCATTTGTATCTTCCAAAGGAAGCCCCCAAGTGTTATGACACAACTGCGATTTGTGTTCTGCCTCCGAGCCAGGCGTGCCGGCAGCAGGCATGCTTAGGTATTATCCCACCTCTGGGAAAAGTGTCTGCAGCAGATCCAAGATTCAGATCCTCATAATGAATTTCTTTTCTGTTGCTGCTGTCCAAGGAGAGTTGTAAGAGTCTCTAACCATTTGCACTAATAAAGTTGGTTTTATCGTCCTTCTGTGAAAACGGGCGAGGACCAGCTCCCGCAAATGAGAACGATGGGCAACCTCTACATGCCTGTAGGCAGCATTAGCTTCTCTTCCATCATGAGGATTTTCAGGACCTCTGCACTATGGACCATCATTGCACCTTTTCAAATGCACATATGTTGAATGCAAACCCATCTGCCCCTCCTGGTTCCTGGTACTTTGGGATACCTGTGTGAGGTTGTCACAGAAGCTGTTAATGACCACACAGCGCAGGAGCATCATGGGACAGCGAGGATTCCTAGGCTTGGGGTTGTCAACTGTCTCTGGGACAGCACAGACAGGATGGGCTGACAGGAGGCATGTTGTTATAGGCATGGTACAACCTCCTTTGAGAGCTTGCCCAGGAATTTCTGCTACTGGAGAAAGGTGGGAACAGGAGCTCCATTTGGTCTGGTGCTAAACATTTTTGGCTACCTATCACCTGCCAGGTGAGACACTGGCTATCGGCATGTGAAATATATACACAGTTATCACCCCAGTAGGACTTCATGCATGTTCCTTTTTTCTCCTGGGAAATCCTCCCAGACAGGAAAAATGTGTGTGATGTGTGTCACTGGGCTTGCCCATTGCACACCCATAGATCCCGATGTGCTCAGGACTTGTGCGACTCCATACCTGTGTAGTGATCACCTAAGCACCATGCCTGATGGTTTCTGGGTGTGCTGGACCTCTGCTATAGCCCACATTCAAATCTATTCCTGCCCAGAAAACTGCGGCAAGAAATGTGGGATCCTTATTAATACGCAGTTTTTTCTGTTGTGGAAAAATATAACACCATTTCCTTCATATATTTCATTACCAAGAGGAAGTTTCCTTCCGTTCTGAAGGACAGGAGATGGTCACACGTCTGTGTGTGTGTATCTCTGATCCCTCCTTCTCAGTCACTGTGCTGTATGTGCACCACCACCACTCAATGCAAGAGTCCCTCCTCTCTCAGATGAGCCAGCAGTGTTGTTAAAATGGTGTGAAACCATTTGGTTTCATTTTCTTTTTAAGGGCACACTTCACCATGGAGGGAAATTGTTACTTTCAGGACAGACTAATCTGCTAGGACTTGAAAGGGAGACCAGGACTTGCAGATGCTCTCACTGTGTGTAGGCAGTAATGCTGGTAAAAAGAGGGATGAGCTCTTCCTCTTCCTGCAATCATGTGGGTAGAAACCGTGTTCTCTTTAAAAAAGGGCTCTAGCACACCTAAAAGTAAATCTAGGATCCTGCAGAACTTGTAATTACACCTCTAAGCACAATATTGTGAAGGAAAATGCTTTAATCAATCAAAAATGAGATGGCCAAAGGTTTGCTAGCATTTATAGGATAAACACTTCATACAGGAACACTTGTCACCTGGCTAGGAAGAGATCCCAAAACTTAGACACAAATTATCTGTAGTCTCTTGTTTTGACTGATGACTCCTCTCAAAGAATTAGGGATCTAACATAAAGGTAAGGGGGGAAAAATGCATATTTAGTTTGATCTGCCATTTTGGTTATTTGAAATACAGACCGCAATAAAAACATTATTTAGTTCAGACTAAATTGTTCCCCTCTTCCAGCACATTTTGAACGCACACAAAATATCTCCCTGCCTCAAAATAGGTTATTTTTCTCATTACAAAAAACATCTTTTCAGATTCAATATAGAGACCTGAACCCCAAGACATGCTTTAACATGCTCTTCATGCTAAAACTGACTACTCTCATTTCTGAAGGATCTGAGCATTTTTCAGTAATCCAGTTGTCAGTGAGATACTAACTCTTATAAATGCATCACCATGAAACAAGAACTATAAATCGATCCTAAAAAGAGAGGATATAAATAAAAAACATGTTGAAGTTATAAAGCAAGTTAGAACTGTACATACCTTAAAAAATTAATACTAAATTAAATAAATTAAGATGTCCACCCTTATTATAATTCTGGATTATTTATAAATTCAGTGCTGGATGCAATTTGCGCTAATCAGTTTATAGTGTCACTGAACTAAGGAGCCCCTCTACCACACCAACCTTACACCTACAGAGAGCAAAGCTTAAATACAAAGTTACCCACTTTTTCCCAAGCACAGCAGATCAGTATGCATAAAGGAACCACAAAGACCAAATTCAAAGTTAGTTAGGCTTCAGTAATGTTAAATTCAGTAGCTCCTCTTCAAACATTAGACTTGCTACATTGTTATTGGCAACAATGTGGGAAGGTTTTATTTGCACCAAAAAGACAGATTTGTACCTTTCTGTGATGGACAGATCTCAAGGTAGAAGCTAGTTGTAAAGACTTAAGATAAAAATTGGGCTGACTGGGTCAGTCTCTCCTACCTCTGGACAAAAGAAATTCCTGTCATGTTTCTCAAAATGCTTCTCCTTTTTATTTCGAAAAGAAATACACTCTCACCCTCCAGATCAATTATATTCAGAAATCTTTTTCTTGAAGCACTTTTCAGAATGAAAACTCCAGTGCTGACGAAGCCAGCATCTGCAACATTTTTTGCATCTTTAGCCTAACCTGACATTTCATATTGTTCACATCTTTTGTTAGTGCCAGCACATGACACGATAGCCTATCATATAAGACACACTAGTCAAAACAGATTATTTTTAAATGCTTTGAGGCCAGATGCTACTTTGTGTAGCATGAAACAGCTTATCATCATCTTGCTTACTGGAAGAGTCTCCCAGTTGAACACTTGCTCTCCAACCTTTCCCTGGATGGCAGGGAGATGCCGAGATGATGAGTCATTTTGCTGGGGAAAACTGGGTCCTAAAAGTTATCTGATGTGACTGACCACCCACTCAGTGATCTTGCTTTTCCTGATGGATTGTCTTCTGAAATGTTAAATAAATTATTTATAGCTATCTTGTCTAAATTCCTTAATATCTATGGCTGTTCCTGCCTTCCATTAAGAAGGAGCCGAAGAATTATTTCAAATATATTTTGTATTATTTCCATTTGAATTTCTGGTTTAGCAATACGACTTTCTTTCAGTCTTCGGAAGCTGAACGTACACCGTTAGGATTCTTAGGTAAATATTCCAGTGAAAGCCCTGTTTCAAAAGCTGAAACAGTCTGCCTGGTTGCAGGTTGTGACTGCAAATGACGAAAACAAGGCAGCCAGACTCTTCTCTGGGCAGCCTTCACCAGTTCCCCAGCTCCCACCTGAGTGAGTGTGGATCTTCTGTTACACAACCGAACGTGTGGAGCAGTGCTGCTGACAAACGAATAAATCAATTAGAGTCCTTGATGAGGATTACATGGAGTACTGTCCGGAGCGCCCAGAAAATTCTTTCCAGACATTAAGTTCCTAGAATCCACTTTGGAGAAATTAAAATAAAAATCTAGGCAAAAATAGGATTCTTACATCCAGAAACGGACTGCCAGGCACTCAACAGTTTGTTCTGCAGGCCTGAGAACTCTGTCATTCTTCATGTTTCAATCAGTGAGACTTTCTAGGTGATTTCAAGCAAGGAAAGCAGAGGGCCTTTAGTAAGAAAGCCTGTAAATCCTCACACTAGCATTTTGGCTGATGCACAGCAGGTAATGTTGGAGCTTTGGAAATAATAACTATTAGGCTATTCCCATATGAGAAAATATTGGCTCAGGTGCAGTGTTAATACCTACTGTACAGTCATCACTGGACCAGGGGAAGTCTTCAAAATACATATATACACATATATTTCATCAAATAAGGGATAAGACAGTGAACGATGTGCAGCAGAAGCTATTTTGACACCTATCTCATTGGAAAAAGTGGTTAAGGAGAATTGACTTACATAATAATTTAATCTTTTAATACCGCTGAGGTCAGTCAAATTTGCAGACGAAAGCTCTTGCTGATATTGAAGTAGTGACTCCTTACACATCACATTATCAGAGGACTTATGAAGGGGGAAAGGGATTCTTGAGTCAGATCTGTGTCTTTAACCTTCTCAACCCCTTCTGGAAGGATATCCCCCCTCCCCCTCCCCCTCCTTTTGCCTCCCTGTCAGCTCTCCCAAGGTAGGCTGCAGAGCATAGCATTGGGACCTTACTTAACAAAGCCCTTCTGCTCTGCATGACAGAGACTTGCCATGCAATTCATATTTGAAATCAAAATAAAGGTCCGGAGAGCACCAACCTTTGGAGCAAAGGTAAGGGATGCCCTGTGGAAGAGCTTCAGTGATTGACTAGGGGTAGGGATCTGAATCTTGTGGATGAGTCTAGGGACAGCTTATGTTACTCATCTGCAGTCTTCGCACAGAGTCAGAACTGCTGCTCTTTTGGGGTAAAAAGAAGCTTCCTCAGCTCAGGAATGTCTGTAGAAATGGTTCAAGGGTCCCTCTGCAAAGTCAGGAGGAGGTGGTAATCATGCTGCTCCCTCTGAAAGTGCAGAATTGCTTTAGCAGGTTTGCTGGTTCTTCTCCTCCTCTCTAATAGCACCCAACATGAATTGAGGTCCCACAGCAACTTAGGGATGAAGTCCTTAAGCAGGCTTCCTAGTCACTTGTAATGAAGAACCACCATGACAAATCCCAGCTCAGACCCAGCTCTGGTCCTTCTCTGAGAGAAAAGAGATTTCTCCTGAGTCTTTGCTCAACAGCTCCAGGCACCCTGTCCTTGACAAATCTGCCAGCAGCCACCCTGCTGTGCTCGAGCACAGCCACACCACACCGCTAACAGCTGCTCAGGGCCGGCCTATTAATTATCTTAATGTTCCCTTCTTTGAAAACCTTGCTTTCACAAATATAGAGCGTCTCTTTACAATAAAGAAAATGTGTGCAAGCAACTCGCCTGAAAATCACTGTTTGGGTGGGCGTTGAGTGCAAATTCCGAAGGAAGTGCTTGCTGCCGCTTAAGAGGGAGCTCACCAGCCCACTCTCCCTGAGAGCAAGTGGAAAGTGAGACACCAAATGTCAGCTGAAAATGTCTGGCACCACTGTGCTGCAGCCTGAGCCTAAATTCCTCCTGCAGCCACTCCAAGTACAAACTTGAAGCTAGTCCTTCCACATAAACTGCACAAAAAATACCCTTCCCATATTAGCTGCTTCACCAAGAGGAAAAAGAAATGGAACTTGTTGAATTAAATTACATTCACTTCTTTTCTCAGGCACAAAATAGGCTTGCTGAACACAGTAATTTATTAATTTTAAATGTCCCTATGCAAATGAGTTCCATGGAATAAGATAACATCCACTTTCCTTTTTTAAAAATAATCTAGGGCTTTTTATGTTTGAGATGATGGCAAGATGTCCTAGTGCACTTTGAAAAAAAATATTGTCCTCTGTCTTTGCAGCAATGTATCGTAATTATTCAGCCTGCTGCCATAATTAATAATAGAAACCAATGAATTAAGACACTAATAATCCCCAGATGTTCAAATGGAGAACAAAATACTTTCAGCTTGTCAGCATATATCTGTGGGCTATGCTATATATGTTAAAGCTATTGCTGAACTTTTGAAATCAAGAAACACTTTTATTTACAACATCTGTGAATACATCTTCCTTTTCTGAGAAGACTGACTGAAATCAAGTGACTCGTTAAACCATTTTCCTGCACATAACAAGACCATTTTTCTGGTCAAAACTAAACAGAACCTTTTTTTTTAACCCTCATTTGTTTTTTTAGTGCCTGTTGTCCACTTGTATTCACAGATGCCTTACCTGTACAGGTCCCTGGCAGCCAAGGCTCCTGCACACTCCAGGAGCTCCTGCAATACAAGGTGCAATACAACCACCGAAATAGCACAAGTACCCCGTAACAACCCTGCTCACATGTCTGAACAGGAACATCCAGCTAAGCTGAAAGAAAAGAAAAAAACCCAGAACCTCGCATGGGATAACGCGCTGCTCCAATCCAGCATTTTCTCACTGCTCGGGGGCTCACATTAGACTCAGCTTCTCCCTGGGGTGATTGTTTCATTCAGGGAGGCAAGGCAAGCTGTTGCCTCACCTTGTCTGACCTCCTCTACTTCTCTGCCACCACGTTTCATCCACTCACCCCGAGCCAGGCTGCCAGTAAAAGCAGCGGTCGCTGCTGTTTGACGCTGCTCTCCACACTTGATTTGAGGACATCAAGAGAAGGAGGGCGCACTGAGCCCTTCCTTCAGCAGCCTCACGGAGCGGCCCATTGCTGCCTGTGAACAGCACCTGCCTGCTTCCCAGGCCAGGAGACCGGAAAGGTCTCCAGCTCTGCACGTTGTCTCCGTGTCAGCTGTCCCCAAGCCATGTCTCAGTACTCCTGTGGATAAAGCACACAGGCAGAGCTCTTTAACTCGGCCACTGTGGGGGCCGGTCTTGAGGCCTGCAATCATTGCCAAGGATTGTGATTTAATGATGCAGGGCTGTATTGGGGATTTACCAAAGCCCTGGGTAAAGGGGCCTTTACAGTTCGTGCTTCCTTCTTTTGTGTCAGGATTGAATAAGTCTGCGTTAACCCCATTCTTCGAATAGATTAAATCCCTCTTTGTGCTAACTCAGCTAGTCTTTGTTTCTGGCACACTGCTGAGGTTCCCTTTACTCAGACTCCCCTGTCTAAGAGAGATGCCAACAGCCCTGTGGGAGCAGCATCCCACCTCCCTTCAGAAACCAGCCGTGTAAAGGAACAGAGTTTATCTCCTTGCGTATGATCTCCTTAGGCAGCTCATGACAGAGCCCTTAGAGGACGAGTTAACCTTATTATTATTGTAATTCTGTCTTGAAAAAGAGTTGGTGTCAGTTTAGAGATTTGTGAGGTTCCCTCCAATTAGGCTGCGTGCCTGAAGGCAGAGGGGCGAATGTTGGATCCATCACATGCTGCACAGCACTATCGGAGAGGGTGTCACCCCTCTGAGAGAAATTCCTCCCAACAGCTCAGCCCACGGCTTGTTTTCCCTGCCATCCACCCATCCTCCAGCTACTCATTAGTGCCAGTGCTGGAAGGGGTCAAAAATGGACAGGGACAACCAGACGAGGGCTCCCCTCTGTGTCCTCCCTCCTGAAAAAGTATGCCTGAGAGTTTCAATTTTGCTGCTTAATACCAGATAAAACAGAGATTGAAATAATATACCAGTACGTGGATGCTAGCAGCAGAAGATGCTCCTTCAGAGAAAGCAGGCATGGATCTACAGAGGAAGCAGAGGCTGCCTGGGAGGGATGCTGCCCAAGGAGCATCTCTATGTTCAGCTCTATCTTTTGGGGCACAGGAGTCAGACCACTGTCCCTATTGCACAGCCCCACGCAGCACCAACATAGCATTCAGCCCTTCCCGGTCTAACACACAGCGACAGGGCAATAATAGTTAACTTAGTTAAGTGGTGATTAAGGAACAAAACTCCCCGAACTTGACCGAGTGGCATCCTGCTGTTTCTGCTTTGTGTGCCTACCATGCAATTTCTCTGTCAAAGCAGCCTGGCTAGTGCAGCACTCCAGAGTGGCTTATTTATATGTAGATGCAGCTATATGACATTTCCAAATGCCATACATTTGCATATGAAGGTTCCACTCTTTTTTCCCCACTTCAAGTAAACAGAGTCTGCTGCAACTCCAAAGCAGCGCTTTCACTTACATGGAGCTGTCTGAGAACCATCCTCCTTAAGCAGCTTAAAAAACCACCCAAACACCTGATTTTCATGATTTGGCAACCCTGGCTATCAGTAGTGTCTCTGGGCGGGTCCTGTGATTTATAGCTGTACCTCTGATACCAAACTGTGTGCAGAGAGCAAGACTGCAAGGCCTTAAGATTTCATACGAAATGGCTACAGATAATCTGCAATACCAATCAATATTCACGAATAGGCCTCAGATACATGATGGAAGCTTGTGGTCACCCTAAAAAAGGCTGTGGGTCACATTCATTATAGCTATGAAGACGGTATTGATTTTTGTCACTGATTTTCCACTTGAAAGTAAGAGCGGGAGCATGTTGCAAGAGCTGCTGAGGAGCTCTGAAACTGCAAACCTCACACAGAACCACAACCTTATGTAACACCAGGAAAGCCAAGTGGACATTATATATTCAGTTTTCTTGTCATAGAAAGATGAGGCTGAAGCAGATGGTATGTGGGCAAAGTTTCAACCTGAATACATTGCATTCTAAAAACCAACGGTGCTAGGAAAACAACCCAATTTTGTGGCACGAGGCCGATGAACACGTTACCTGCACATTAAAGGGCCTCCCGATGCCAGGCCTCGAGGTATGTGCTATGGAGGAGCTGGAAGAGCTTCCTGTTGGCAATGTGTGCATGGAAAAACAAGACTCCCAACACCTCTCCTGTACCACGTAGAATGAGCAGTATGAATTATGTATAATACATAGATTAGGCCCCGCCATCGTACATGTTTGCGTTGGGATGTGCAGCCAAGGGTATATGCTGAAGGAAGTGGTCTTTGGGCCCCACCAGGCAGTGTGGGAGTGCTGGTGGCAAGCAGAGTGGATGGTGGAGCCACTGGACATCAGCTGTCCTCTTCTCATGGCTTGGCCCTGCTCCTCAGCTCCTCTGCATCCCCAGTACCCCAAGGGTGAGCAGACGCCAAGGCAAGGATGAACTGCTCCCTCGAGCCCTGGCTCTGTCTCCTGTCAGGAGACTGTGCCAGGTGCTTCCCACCTGTGACAACAGGCAACCTTGTCAGGAGTCACTGTCACTTTGGTCTTAGCTTATGGAGCTTCACCCATGTGCGCTGCATTTCTAGAGGAACTCCTCCTGCGCTGCCAGCGGGTAGATAGCATCAAGAATGACAAATGGGACGAGGTGCCAGAAAGCCGATAAATACTTTTGATACGGCTCTAAAAATAGTGAAGGGATATTTGTATCCTTCTGACACTTTTTGAAGAGGAGATGGATATGCATGACCTAAGTTTTAAGACGGGTGTCAAGAATATTGATGTGTGGAGGGAGAAGATCGTTTTGTTGGTGCCGCCACGGGGGACAGTCCATGAGCAACAACGTCTCTGTCTCCCAGCTGTGGGTGTGCTCAGAGGGGGCTCAAGGAGAGCTGAGGAAAAAAGGATTTGTCTTGCCCACCTAGGACGGATTTTTTCCTCCATGAGGATGATGAAATGGGATAAATGGGATGCAAGTGCTCCCAGTGTGTGGTGGGACTCTGCATAGCTGGCTGGCAACGTGGCTCACACTAGGGCAGGCTGCGACCAGCTACTGCTGTTGTATTGCTCAGAGGGGCTATATGGGAATTGAACTGTCTAAGGACATCTTCCATAAACACAATGGGATAAAATATGCATGTGTTCTGATGGAAGAAAATGCTAGAGTGGGTAAGAGTTGCAAACAACAATTTTGTTGCCAATGTTTTCTGGAGGACTAGTAAAACAGGGCACTGCAGTGCCCTCAGTTATGCCTTTGTAATTCCTGCCAGGTCAACTCTTGCACCAAATATGATTGAACCTGGAGTGTTTCTGGGATTACACCTCTAAATTTAATTTGGTATTTCCAACACCTCTATGGAAATGTGTAAGTCAAATACATTTTTTTCCTATTCCTTCCAAGCTCTACAACAACGCAGATTCCAAAGGTCTCCAATTTACACATCCAATCCCAGTATCCTGCAGTTATCCCTTCTTTGGCACCTATGTAGGTGGCTTGCAGGAATTTAAGTACAGATACAACTAGCAGCCCTTCCAAATTTTTAAGGACTTCACTGATAAAAACTACTTCACTGATAAAAACTGCTTTTAAGCAGTTAAACTGTGGATTAACAAAGGATGCTTCCATATTTGTATGGAGATTCACTTATGATCTGTTTCTACCTGATCATTTTCAGAGGAACAAGCACATCTTACATAACACAAAGCTGCATTTTCCGTCCCTCCTTGCCCCTTCAGCTCTGTGTGTGGCTTTTACTGTCACAAAGATCAGGCAGGCGATCAATGAAACAAAGCAGGAGCTTCATTTTGAGAAACTGCTGCAAACAAAAGCACACCCTAATCCAATTACCAGGCTGTCCCCTAATTTCCAGTAGGAACTCCAAGACTGAACGGGTTGTTTTCCACAGAGAAGCAGTGTTTGAAAAGGTCTCCGACGTACATTTAGGCCTGCCAGCAGGATGTTACGAGACTTTACTTTTTGGTTGCACATTTCAAACAAACTTGAAAAATTTCAACTGAAAGCAAGTATGAATGGCAAAACTGTCAGAGAGGTTTGATAGAAGGCACGGAGAAAGAAAGGTTACCCAGGTATGTGACAGGGCGGACAAGGAGGTCAGGGATGTCATTTTGGCTACAAGGTGTTTCCTTCAGTCCTTTTGACAACCTCAAGGTTTTACAGCCCTAGTTTTGCACTGATTTTATTTTCAGTTTTGATTACTAAAACCAGTCTTTTTTTTTCCCCTCCTTTTTTGGGGGGGGGCACATGTTAGTAAGATGCTGCCAAGCTAAAGTGTGACACCCATTTGGCTCCCTTCCCTCTTTTCTTTTTTTCCAAGGTAGCATCTGTGCTTGTAAAAACATGCTGCCTGAGAGAATTCATCCAGGAAACTAAAGAAAGAGCTGCAGAATTTGGGGGAAGTGTGTGTGAGAAAATAGGAGACTGAAATAAAAATACTTGACTCCTATATGTGGTATTTTTGTATACTTCCTGCATCACATGCCTGGCAAATCCCTTGTGAATATCCTGGTTATTTCAGTTGCCAGAGCATGACCCTATATGGCCTGTGACTACTCAGAGATATGTCTGTTGTTGGCTAAAAGCATGGTTTCAGCCATGCTTTTCACTGCTTTTGTTCGGGCTATTCAGAAAAGTTTTGTTACGCTCAGAAACATTTTATTGGCATGTTGCAAAACTGTGATCATTCCTCCGTACAAAGCAAACACTACACTGGCTGAGGGATGGATCCTGCTTGGTTTGACTCTATTTTTACTCACCCCTCTCCCCTGAGTCCTGCATTGTAAAACTGATGGCAACGGGTCCACACAGTTTACAACCTTGCTTTCCGTATCTGCCCAGTTCTATTGTTAAAATCTTTAGTGGCTGCTCAGAGGACTGGCTTTTAGCAGACTATGTGTTATAAATTCCTACTTGGTAATCAGGATTTCAGTATGCTTCCTTTTCCAAACCTGAAGCTGGAGAGATATCCCTTGATACTCCCAATTTTAAGTGTGGGAGAAAATGACAAATCAACATAAAAAAACACTGCAGAAAAACCTGCTATATTCCTTTACCTATTTTACCAAAGGTAGAGTTTTCCATCTGCCACGAAACTCTGCAGTGGAGGGACAAAGCTAAAAATCTTTGCATGTCCTTGGGTTTGCATCAAAAGGGTTCAATCTCAGCATACAAATGCATGCTTTTTGCCTACTACTCCAATGCTACAGGTCTATCAGGCAATAACTGATCTCCGAGATGCAAAAAGACCACCCAATGCTGCAGAACACACTTTGTATCTATCAGTAGCCTGGCGAGACCCCTCCAGGGCACACACACTGCACCGAAGACACTGTCATGAAGCTCTCACCTCTCCTTGTCTGCTGACTGCCAAGTCTTCCAGGGCCACGATGTCCTTGAATTGACTTCCCCGTAGACCCAGCTCAGACTCTGCCTGCTGAAATATGTCAGCTGCAAACGGGCCCTGGTTGCCTGTCCACCTCCCATCGAACTCTTCAGACCCCACGGTTCCCCTTGTGGGACAGGACAGAATGCAAGCGCAGAGCTTGCCCTGCTATTTCTTTCCATAAAGAGTGGAAGAGCTTCTCTGCGCCACAGAGGACCTGAGACTCACCACTGGTCACAACGCCCATTTTTCCAGTGTGCTTCAGCACAGCCAGAAAACTCTATTAAGAACCTATTTTTTAGAAATGAACGAATACCTGCTTTTACTATTTTTATATACCTGCACCTGTTATTATTGTCTTACAGAAGTGCCACAGAAGTGAGCTGTAAAGATGGCATTTGCACAAATAATGGGTTTGGTATTTTAACTCGGTGTTCGCTCCTAGAGCTAATATTTAAAGTGGGAGAAGTTGAATGGAGAAGAAAGGGAAATTCTGGGAAATGGAAAATATACTAAGAAGAAAAATGTAGGGAAGAGCCACACAGAGAAATCTCAAAGCCGTTACACTCAATGGCCATTCTCCCCCCAGCAGAATTTTACCTACTGCCTCTTTAAATCTTATTCACTCTTATAACAGTATTTTAAACCAAACAGCTGACATCCTTCTGCCCAGCCAAGGCCTTTTAAATCACTGAAATGCAGGATGGAAAAAAATCCGCAGTGCCAGATGTGTCTAAAAACAGTCACAGTTCTTGTTGAGGCAATCTGCAGAGGAAAACGTTTAGCATGTATCATGCCTGACAAAACACTAATAGTTTTGATATTATAGACTAATAACAAGCCTTTCCATGGCTACTTCATTTGCAGAGCACAGAGACAGGCTACACTTCTGTTACTTGATTTTAGAACAGTGCTTTTGATTTAATCCTTTCCCATCCTAGCTGGATGGAAATACATTTCCATTATTAAATGAAATTGTAAATTAAATACCCTGGGGAGGGGGTGTTTTTGACGTACACCTGACACAGCTTTAAACCACGGATAAAATAAGAGGGAGATTAAACCCATAGGGAGAGTTTTAATTTTTTTTTCCCTCCTGAAAAATATTTTGCCATTATGTAATGCTGTCTAAAATGGCTAAGGCTGGTGACAGCAGCAGTAGGAAAAGCAGTGCATTTCAATTCAGTGCTGATAATACTCTGACTTGCACTGCCACTGGTTCTCTAACAGCACATTTTGTTTACACCTGTTGTACTTCCAAGAGGAGAGTTTCTCACTAACTTAACATTCGTGGGTACAAGGTAAAATGACTGCCCAAGTGTGTAAGAAGTCACCTTGCTAAGCAGGTAAATGGTGCTTTTCAAACCTGACTTATTAAGAGCACTTCTGCTTGCTCTTGGTAGTACAGATGAGCACCTCAAACTGTCAAGGCTGGGTTTATTCTGAGTGCACAGAAATGCTTCTATGGACAGAACTATGGGAGAAGGCACAGCTGATATTCAATATGCTGCATCTCCCACTGCATTTCATACTTTCTCTAAACCATTTCTTATTTTTCGTAAGAAACAAATTTCTCTCACTAGTGGTCTCAGTGTCTCCTACATTAAATGTCAAGAAATAACTCAAAAATTGTATTGCCTGAACAATCAGTACAAGATGTGGCTTTTAGCAGATGTATTCAACAAAAAGAAGTGGAACATCAGCAAAGTGAAACTGATGTGGCAAAATATTTGTCTTTTTTTTTCTTTCTTTACTCAAATCTATTAAACTAGGCAAAAATTGCTACTTGTCTCCACCTAGTCTAATTCTGAAAGTCTACAAAAAGTAAATACACCAGCTCCCACTTTTCTTCCCCAACTGTGTTTCCTTTCATTCTACCAGATGCATTTATACTCCTGAGTCTAGGGGAAAGCCTTTGTTATCTTGAAGCTCAAGTTACCATTGCACATGCCTAAATGATCAGATTATCTCGTGTTTGTATTGCAATTTGACATGATGATACTCTTTCTAGAAAAGATGATGTTTCAGTCACTTCTAAGTAGCAACTTTCCTTACGGTACAACTTATTTATTACAACTGTCATATGCTTTCATCTCATGGTATTTTGATATCTAACATTTCATAAAGAATGCCAAAACATCCCATGAAACAAAATTCTGAGGAAATTCAGTTCTATGAATATTTCAAAATAATTTTTTTTTTTCACATTTCAGACTAGATCAAACACAAATATTTAAGTGTTGATGTTTCCTAAAAACAGATATTCTAGCATCTCATTATAACTTTAACTCTCAAATACTTGGGAATGCTCTATGATTCCTAACAGCAAATTTACAGAAACTGGGCCTAAAATAGAGCAAACATGGAACTGATGGCAAGGGAAAGTTCTCCCCACATACAGACAGGATTAATTTTCCATCCCATTCCTTGGGGAACATTGACAGAGTCTTGTCTCAGATACTTTTTTTTTTACTTTCCTTTCTTCTGGAGGAGGCAGAGGGGTTGAGAAAGGAGAGAAGTTCACACACAGCCCTGTTACTTGATGCTGGTATTTCACAAAGGAGGGGCCTACAAGTAGGGAGTATCTCATCTGAGAAGTGGCAAAGATACAGTATTAACTAGGTGCTACAATGTAATTCAGTCAGCTGTAAAAGACCCTTTTTTGATAACTGTAAAGCCTTTCACAATGGCAGAGCCCACATGCTCTGTGCGGCCAAGAATTATGGTGCACATTCCATATATTCAATGGCTGCAGATCATGTCGCTTTATTTCCATAAACCTATGAAAACCAAATTTTGGGAGTAGCTTTAACTAGAGCATAACAACTTAGAATGACTGCAAACCATAAAAGTGATTTTCAAAGGGTTCCTGCCCTCCTTCTGGGTATCCCTTGCCACTAGAGGTCCTATTTAGGAAGAAGGTATCCAGTTAAAGACAACTTGAGAAATCAGGCACAATTCAAGTTGTCTTGAGTTTTAGGGATCACATTTTTATGCGTAAGCAGGAAAATGTCTTCTTTCTTTCCTGCAAGCTCTACCTCCCTTTGAGCTTACCCATTCTTCTGATCAAAATACAGATACTTGAGCAGGAGACAAAGATCAGCAGGAACTGAGAGTCTCAGATTTGCTTGTGAAGATGGGTTTCTGTGCTCCAAATAAGACCAAACATATGGAAATGATACATTATGTGTTTATGGACCGAGACACAAATGGAAGAATCTGTCAAAATACCTACGTGAACTCAGGTCTGCTCATCTCTATTGCATATACAATTTCTGTTTTTATCCACAACCTTTAAGAGAACAAAATGTTACAGAAGACTGCTTACATGATAGTACAAAGGAAAAACCAACCGGTAAGGCACACAGTCTTGGGGAAGCAGAAGGAGTGGGGGCCAGTGTTTGGAGCAAGCTTTATAAATTTTGCACAGTTCTGATGGAAACCCCAGACAAAAAACAATACACTTGCCCTACAAACTCCACTCTAACCACAAATCTTAAGGAAGCTTTACACCTGAATTCATTTCCAGGACTTAAATACTTCAGGGATGCTGAAAACGGTAAAATAGCTTTGTCTGATTTTGCATTTTTTAAGGCTGCCCATGCCAATCCTGGTGTTACAAGTTGGAACTTGGTTTTCCTGTTTATTTCCTACAGATCAAATTCTTAGCCTGGATTTACTGAATTTTCAGGCTACCAAGCTGTAATGCAAATCAAATAGCTTTCTTTATAATGTTCACTCACAGCATTACTGAATTTGTTTATTATGGGAAGAAAGCACAAACGAATTCTGCAACTTTTCATTCACATTCGTTAGTGACTAAATTAAGGGCTAAGCTTTAAAGGCACAAATGGAAATGTTCTTCCTCCTTGAGCTACATCAGTCTAGGTAAAGAGACATCTAGCAGTTCACCTGAGACCTAATTTAAGTTTTAATGCTAACAATTACAGGTTCCATGAGCATGACACTGGGAAATTGTAAGTAATGAAAAGGCACAATTTATCTCATTATAAAAAGCACAAAGCCCCAGAAATCCAAAAAAAACAAGGCACATTTTACCAAGCTTAGCACATGCGATTCAAAGTTAGAGGAGAACTCCCATAAAAAGTTAGGTATTCTCTAGAGGCTGGCAGATTAAATGAGCAATATTTCTCTCTCCATTTCTCTTGTTTTTAAAATCTCCATAAGCCTGTTTTGATTTTGCATGCTCCTCAGGAAAAGACTGTTAGGAGTAAGTGCTGTTAAATCACACGGCACAGTGCTCTGGAGTGCTGCAGCTTCCTTCCTGGCAGGGGACTTGTTTGTGAGGCTATTATGTGACCTCTACGACCATGTGTCTGTCTCCCACTCCAAAAAAATTATGTAGATTTCAGCATGATGGAGCCAAGCAGGATCTAGATGTAAATTTGAGAGAGTTCTATAGAAGAAAAGCACTGGGGGTAGCCTGTGCTGCTGCAGGGCCCATCGTGAGACAATTCCATTAATGCCCTGGTTTTTCATATTTTAGAAATAAAGCATCCAGTCCTCCCGATAACAAAGAAGAGTGCTGAAGTGTGACTTTCCACATTCCACCTTTTGAAAACCTCGAGCTAAATCACAAAAAGAAGCAGCTGCAAGTTTTCATTTAGGAAAGCACCGAAGACAAGCGGCAATTTGGGGGCCAAGTGAGTAGTTGGGACTGACACTGCTGGCTACTCAGACTTTAGTTCAGAAGTAGGTGGCAATAAGATTTATTAACCTACCAGCTGGTCTACTTTTTAGATTTTCTTCTGCGTATCAGCATCAGTGGAGGAGTTGCAAGGCAGCAGAAGGGCTGGAGACCACCAGGTCACCAGAACATAGTGGTCTCTCTCTCGCCTTTGAAAATCACTCAGAAGAATCCCAGAATAGAAACAGCTTTCTTATCTATGTGTTACAGTACTCCCTAAATTAAACTAAGTTACACACAGTTAATATTGCCAAGCAAACACTACACTACTTTCCACGATGGTAAACTTGAGCTTGATTTCCTCCTTTCCTCTCTGAAAACTTTTCTGTCAGGAGTGCCTGGATTAGGTAGGCAAAACAAGACTGGAATGCCTTCTCCACCTGACTGTGGAGACTGGCTCTCTTCTTACACAGTCTTGAGATTATGTGCCCTAGACTTCTGACCCATCAGACATCTTAACATTCAGACTTGCAGGGGCATAGTATGGTCACATCTCCCAGAGGGAGATACCTTCATTGTTTTCCCCAAGTCACAGGCCAAAAAAGCCTAAATTGTATGGCCTGACATAAAATCGAGATTGCTTTTCTTCCGTATTTTGCAGAGCCCACCTACCACCTTTCGCGAACGTTCATTGTGCATAAAACTTGAGTATATTTTCATAAAACCTTGCAAATACATGCAAATAACAATTTGTAAATGCAAATAGCAATTGCAGTAACATTGAAAAGCTTCTTAACTTTTAAGAAATGTATCATTTGTACTACTGTTGTTCTCCCACGGTGTGTGAGCGCAGGTGAAGGCTGCAGCTAGACAGGGTTCATGCTGCCACAGTGCTGTCAAAATACTAAAACGTGGGGTTTCTCCCAATTTTTAAGTGATTTAATGGAATAGCAGAAACTCTTCCTAAATTATCTGTTTGTTTAGTGTGACAACCTCTGACTTGGACTCTGCAGAATCAAAAGCCAAGCAAATGTGCATATGCAAGGATGCAATTGCCCCTCTATTTTTACAAAGCTGCAGGTGAGAGATGGTTTCTCTCTAGCTGTGATGGTGCTCAGCTCTGTGTCTCACTTGCTAATTCCATTCAGAAGAAAGGAAAGCCTGGTTAACAAAGGCAGAGCAGAACTGCACAACAGTTTGTATGCCATAGCTAAGCTCTGGGGCTTTATTATTCTTTACCAGTTTAGGAAATGGCTGACATAGTAGTAGGCACAAAATTTAATTTAAAGGGACAATGTCAAGTGGTTTACACTCAAAACGTAACCTACTTTGAAAATGTTACAATCTGGAGAAGGAATCTAGTCGGAAGTTTCCATACTTTAGTCCTCAGGAAAAAAGAAAAAAAAAAAAGAATCAAAAAAATAGTCGCTATAAAAGTTCAGCACTGCTGTTCTGATGCCCGGCCTCTCCGCAGGCCTGTTACAGACAATGAGGATGGCTGTGACTGAATTCGGTGGGCTCTGTATCAGGCTGTGAAGAAAGGGCTGCAGCACACCCCAGCGCTTCTCACACGCACGGGGTCAGCACACCACGGCCAGTTCTTCACAGCTTCTTTGATAGGCATGGCTTGTTCTTCCGCTCACAGGGATTAAAGGTTAACGAGGCAGAGTGGCGGGTTTTGGTAAAGTTCTGGGATAGTTTTCTTTTCTGAAACGTTAATATTACATTGTATTTATTTTGGACTTCAAGACTTTTGGACCTTTTAAAGAGACTTGGTTAAGAGTCCAACACTCTTCTTTATCCTTGGAATCTATGATGGCTCCCACTGCCTTCATCTCACAGCCCTGTCCCAGCCAAGGGAAGATGATGTGTTGACACAGATGGATTTTGCCCTTTTTGGTAGAGCACTGGGTTTGCTTGGGCAACACAGCCATCTGTCGGATTACTTGCCCAAGCACCTCCAGTAGTGCCATGAAGGCCCCAGTGCCAGAAAGGGGTCTGAAAAAGATCCAATGCTGTCACGTAGATTTGAAATCCCACGGGAAACCAGGAGGGAGAGCAGGGAACAGAGCAGCCATGAGCAGACATGCAGCCTTTTATCCTTGTTAGTGTTCCCCAGGCACAGCGACAGCATTGGCAATTGGGGCCATAGCACTGCCTGCGGGAGAGTCCTGGGACTATCCAAGACCCCAGAAGGCACCACCTGAGGCTGCTGCCAAGGGATAGTTTACTGCTGTCAAGGAACCCAAAAATATGGCTCAAACTGACCACTTACAGATGCACATTTTTCACCAAAGGAGAATATTTGGGCTGAAAATGCCTTCTTGCCCCTTCCACCAGCTACGCTGTGCTGCTGCCATTCGGCTGCTGAGACTTGATCTAATCAATGCTCGTACAGGGAGGTTTGTCTGGCCTGGAAGATGATATTATTGAATAGGTCTATCAAATTTGTCAGTGTCTTCGCTGACAATTTTCATGAATATATAACATTGAAATATGGCACATCCATACTGACTTATTCTTTATAGTGCTCAAAATGGCTTGAAAAAAAAATCTCTGTAATTTGATAATGAGAAAGGATAAAATCGTTACGGGTATAATTGCTGATATCCAGATCTTAAGAAGAGAATATAAATATCGAAGAACAAAAATAAATAGGCAAATGAATTAACAAGATGAAAACTCTTTGATTGCCTGGACTCTGAATGCAAAAATGCCCCTGAAACAGCCTTCTTTTTGCATATAATGGGGAAATTCAAGAAAACATCCATCACAGGACTTTCAGACACTAAATTCCAAAACGTACATTATACTTAAAATGTTTAAAAATGTTCTTTCATGGAAATTGTAAGACAAAGTGCATTTTTATTGGATTTGTGGGAAAAGTTGCACCCATTTATTTATTGACTAAAACCAAATAATACCGCACAAACTTGATCAAAGTCAACGATCTGCCCTTTGTTGAAAAGAGTGAAAATCTCCCCAGGTCTCTACCTTGGGGTTTCAGAAAAACAAGAGGCCAGAATTGCACAGAGGCACAAACACACACGTGTACAGACACTGTGCTGACACATATTGCACAGGCAGTCATGGCAAGAGTGGACTGGTGACCCTGGAGAGGCAGGACAGGGTCAGAGGAGGGCCCCCTACAGCTCCTCAGGTTTGCTTTGGCCAAAAAGGGGACACTGCTTTTTGGGTGCCTCTGATATTAGTCAGGCATTTCCAGTCCCAGCATAAATCTTGCCTGTGTAAAGTAAGAGCCCTTAAAACCCAAGGCAATACAAACTTAGTGCAAAGATTTATACTCCAAAGCGACGAGTCCTCCTTGGGTTTTGCAAAGTGAAAGATCTGTGCTCTGTTTGTAAGTATCAACGGGCTTGCAAGAACAGGAGGGAGCAAAGACACCGACGGAACAGACGGTTCGGATAGTTCGATACGGAAAAACTCAGCTGGGCGTGGGGACTTGTGGCTGTTTGCAAAGCTGCTGCCTTCCTGGGACCCCACATCGAGCGTGCGGGGGCGGTTATGGAAAAACCCGCTCCACTCAGCTACCACAGTCTCTGCAAAGAGCACTTGGCACTGCTGCATTAGCATAATTGACAGCATCAATTATGCCCACTGCTATTTTCTCCCCTGGGAAAGTCAGTCCATACAAGTCAATGTTTTTAAAAGCACGTAGGGCTCACGGTCTCGGCGATTTTTAGTGCCATTAAATGGTAGAGAACAAAGGTGTTCTCTGGGAAGCCGAAGGCTCAGGGAAATTGCTTCAGAGGCGGGGGAACCGCTGCTTTTTCACACAAAACTTCCCATGATCAGGGCATCATTTCCTGTCTGAGGAGATGGGAAGGTGGGAATAAAGTAGCACATACCACATTCCTATAATAGCCATCATAAAATGTTTCTGCAGTTGAAAGAACATGAGGATGGCACAGAGCTTCCTGTCAGGCAAACACCGAAGCATGAATGTTCACTGAGCCTCAGTTTTATACTGCTGTCTTCCTTCTCACCAATTATTTCTGAAAGTTGCTGCAGCTTTTTGATACAGCAGTTCCTTTCCCCTACAGTCCCCCGATGGGGTTATGTCACAAACATTCAGGGACACTGAAGGCATGTGCACTGCCCTGCATGAACTAGCAGTTTTCACCTTACCTGCTGTCACTGCATGTAAAAATGAAAAATTTAAGCAAGACTAATAGGTGCACACAAAGAAAGACATCAGCTGGTGCAGGCGATGGTTCAGGTTAAATCAGTGGATGGTACCTGATGGGACCCACCAGGGGATACAGTCACCACCCTTGAGAAGCCCATTGGGGCCTGAGCCATAGCAGAAGCCTCAAGAAGCTGCTTTCTAAGGTGCAATCATGGTGTCCTTCTGTGCCAAAGAGGTACCTACTGGACTTGACACTGATTCAGGATGCCTCCATCACTTCCATGGCTCCAGGGGAGGGAGGTGCCCTGTCTCCTTTCCACAGGCCCCTGTCATCTCTCACAGGACCATCTGTTCCCACACCACTTCTAACCTCTTGGCACTTGCAGACCATGTCCGCTACAGAGCTGCTCCTCTGTGCTGTAGCTCTGCCCTCTTCCCTGCCCAATAACCCAGTTTCCCCCAGCGTTCCTTGCTTGACTCCCAACCCCTGACAACATTTTGCCGCAGTTTTCTTCTACCCACCATCCCTCTTCCTAAGCGTGGGCTGAAATATCATCTTTCCTAAGCCAGAGCTGTTCCCTTCCTCCTGCTCACTTGAGCTGAAGGTGCCTCCTGCGCACCTCTTCCTCCATGACCCATGACTTGGCTTTCTCTTGTCATCACTGTGATCTCCTCCTCCTCCTCCCTAATTCTCAACCTGCCTTTCCTCCCTTCTTGTTACAACTCAGTTGTTTCATGCTTAAATGTGCAGTCTCCTCTCCAGGTGATGTGGGTCACTGCCATCCTAAAGCAAATCCACCAGAGAGCAGCAGCATAGGACAGGCTGCACAACACTGAAAAGGTGCTGCAGGCCTTCATCTCTCCTTAGCTGAAGAAAAATTTTGACATCACAATACTACTTGGCCTTATTTCTAACTTAAAATAAATTATTTTGGCCTACTTGGCCCTACCTTCTGCCCATCACAGGATACCACCTCAGCCCTCAGAGCCTTTTAAGAAAACGGATTGCTACATCCCACAAAAAGCTGAGGGTAATCAAGAGTTTGGAGGAAAGACACTGAAGACTTCTCTCTCTTTGAGTGTCTCTCTCTTCACTCGCGGAAGGGTTCCTTAGCAGCAGGAAATACCTGGACCAGGTGGATCCTTGATCTTTTCGAAATTCATCCCAGTATTTACTTCCCATAGCAATTTCTCCCCTCTCTGCTTCGTGCTGCAGCCACCCCCAACAGCTCGCACTCCTCTGCCTCCCCGAGACATCATTTATTCAGAGCTCTATGTTTTAATCATCATGCACTGCTTTCAAGCGGGAACAGAACAATCGTTTCCAAGGCCAGGCACCGCATCGTCGCAGGGACAGCACCCACAAAGGGCCCGCGCAGGAGATGACCAGCTGAAGCAACCACTGCCACAGGACTCTGCCAGTGAGAAACGTCAGCACACGTGAAACCATCAGCTGGGTCTCACCTCAGCCAAGCAGCTCAGGTGAACCCAGTGATCATCCTCACCTCCTCTCTCTCTAAATACTTTAAAATCACAGGAATATCACGAAACTGCAGCAACGAACGCATCACCTGACCCACCGCATCACCTGACCCACTTTCACAAGACCTTCCCAAAGGCTTTAATTCTCAGTGCGAGCTGTGAATATTTGCATGCACGTGCACACACACACACACGTTCAATTTCTAAATCAATCCTCCCAGGCAAAGGGTGTAAAAAATGTCTCCCAAACCTCACTAGTATTTACATGTTTTTAATTTCAAGCACCATATAAGGCTATTCAGCCATCATATTTTACTGTAGCATCTAAATAAATTGAAAGCATTTATCACTTAACCCCCCCCCCACATTTTAAGAACCTTATTAACTTCACAGTAAAAGGCTGACAGGTAATATTATCCATTATGGCAATGTTTCATGGAATCACAGCTGTGCTATGCTCCAGATTTTCACTTTCTCAAACCTGTATATCATGACAAAAAGATACATAATCTAGTGCACTGATTCAATGACTTTCAATAATGCCCGCTAATTCTGGCAAATAGTTTACAATATTTATTTCCAATGTCAAAACAGGTTTTTTGTGGCCAGAGTATCTGTACATTGACAAAAATGGAAGCAGCCCGTTTATTAAGAACAAAGAGTTTGTAGCAGAAGTAAAAGTAACACGAAGACAGTGTTTCCCTAAAGTAAACCGAGAAAACCATACCAGAGGATGAGGACACCTCACCTCAGCAAATGGAGGAGAAAAGAGACTTACGCAGATCCTGCAAATCGCGATTCTCACAAGAATAGGAACCTTACCTGCATAATCTGTCCTTGCATAATGCCCATCTTCTGATTTTGTAGTTGTTGTAGTATTATCTGTGTGAAAAGAAATGTGTTGAATTGCTTGGGGAGCCTGGACTCGATACAGCCCACAGCCGAGCCACCAGTGCCCAGGCAAAGCAAACTTCACTTGCATGCACGGCATCGCTGCTGGCTGCAAGGAGGCTCTCCTGGGTCTGCCAGGTGAAAACAGCAGGATCTTTTTTCTAACAATATGGGATAACAGATTGCAGCTGGGATAAATATATCAGTCTGAGGCAGGAGTTGTCATTTCTGCTCTATTTGAAGTAATTGGGGAGTTTTAATATGTACCCTGAAATGAACTGCCACTTAGGGTGGTTAACTTTAAAGAGATAGGAATAAACTGGAACGTGCTTAATACATCTGTATACTATGGCCTTGTAAGTAGATGTACTGAGGATTTATAGGTCAGAAGCTAAGGGGAAAATAGCTGTTAAGAGTCTGAGCCTCAGCAGATACTTTATTTACGGGAGCTATTGAAAGGCAAATTTTCTTCATTTTTATTTTAGAGTAAAATAGGGTTTTTAAAGTCAACTCAAGGGTTACAGGTGACGTAGTAGCCCAAGAGCTGTGCACAGAGAAGTGTGGTATTTATGGAGAAACAGAGAAAGTCTTGAGACGCTACTGGAAACATTAGACCTTTGACATCTTGGGGCCTAGCTCACGTCACTCGAGAAACAAGACAAGTACTGTGTTTGGGAGCACTTCTTTAGCCTCCTGCTCCAGTTAGGGGAGCACCAGAGGATCCATCCTGGGTGGCAAAATGTATCTGAGGGGCATTCCTGCTGTCCTGCTCCAACTCCTGCCTGGAAGACATGGCTCTGGGCAGAATACTGGTGACTGATGTTGAAACCAGTGCAGGGCTGAACAGTCCCCTGCTGCTGCGTGAAGACCATGGGAAGGGTTAGGAGAGGGGGACTCCTCATGCCTCCCTGGTGTCTGTGCTGTGGTGGGCTCTGCCCCTTCCTGCAGCCTGTACTCTACAATATGAACTGCAAGAACCCAATGGAAATATAAGAAGTGCCAAATAAGAAGTCAGCCCCGGTTCCTTTTTTTTTTTCTTTTTTCTCTTACAAAAATTGAAAACATTCTTTGAAATGAGTTTTGTTATGAGAGTTACCTTGACATCGACCCAAAGACATGACTTCAATTTTCTCCTGTTTCTGGCAGGATGCCTCTTTGATTTGACATGCATTATCATAAGATTTCCCATCGGAAGCACAAAGAGGATTGAAGTTGGTTTGAGAACAGTCAATGTTGCAAACACACCTGAAAAGATAAAGACAGAGAAAAAAGAAGAGGCTACTATGAGAAAGTTTTTTCCTAACATCATAAATACATCTCAGAAATGCAAGTGTTTGTATTATCCTGACTGCACAATGCAAATCAACATAATGAAAATGAAAAGTTCTGTCAAGAGGCCATTTGTATTTTTGGATGGAAATGAGATGAGGGGAGAGGGAAGAGGCACCTAAAAGCAAGAAAAAGGAAAGATAAAAGAAGTGTGTTATACATGGAAAACTGTGCCATGGCATTACCGCTTGTAATCCCTTGTAAACCAAATACCTAAGCACATATGCAGATAAATCAAGCTGCTGAGCCCTCCTGCAAATTAAAGGAGCCACAAAATTCACCTCATTTCAGGTGCTGCCCATCGCATGTAATACCATAAAATGTGGGTTTATATTGGTTTATGATTTAATTCTGAAAATAATTCCAGCACTTAAATGTAATAGTAATGAAAGATGTGATACTGAAGCCTCACTTCACCCTACTGGGACAAAACCCCCTGCCAAGACCGAGACTGGTAGCAGTGATGCCACCACACTCTGTGCCTCAGGCTGGTGGGAGCTCCCCAGCCCCCAGATGCAGAGAGGCTGCTCAGTATTAAACACAGGGGAATGCTGTTTAAGGAAAGACTTTGTGCACAAGCAATTCTGGAAGCATTTGAGTAACTGAGCAACCAAAAAGCCTTACCCAGGTGTTACACAGGAAGGTCAGCACCCACTCCTGACTTGGTGACATGCTCTGTAAGGGGTGAAGGCTCCTGTGTCCAAGAGCACAGGGTGGGCAAATGCAGGCAGGGCAGCAGTGGCCCTGTCCTCAGATTGCTCAAGGGCATCTCCAGAGACACCACAACCCAGCTTGTGAGCTCCTGTGCTGCCCTGAGATGTGATTCAAAGCACAGGGAGGGATTCACTTCAAAAGTCTGGTCTGGATCTGAACTAAGACACTAATGTGGACACGTCCTGATCCCAGCAAGCCTCGCCGCTGCTTCTGAGATGGAGAAACCTAATTATTTCCATCAACAGCAGGCTGCAGACTTTTTTCTCTAGGTTTCTCCTTTTTCATTATCATTAGCCATGTCAGACACCCTTGGGCATTGTCAAGGGAATGGCATGCTAATCTCCAGTCCCCCGACTGTGCCGTGTAACAGACAGCTCAGCCTCAGCAACACCGATGTCATCTTGCTCGGGGACAAAGCCAGAGGTCTAACCTGGCAGCTGCCTCAGCTCTTCTGAGCACATAATTGTGCCCATGCTGCTATCTAAACTCTTCCCGGCTCCTTCTGACATTAAGGCAAAGTAATGTGATTGATGCTCTATCTCCAGCCCACTGGTTGTGCTGAACCTCACAGCACCAACTCCACAGCTCTCCCTTTGGAAAGTTAAGTAATGGAAATGTCAAGCCTCTAGTCTCACTGCTTGATTTAAGAAAGTATTTAAAAGTCCGACCACCTCCCAGTTGCAGCAGACATCCGCACACCTTTGACTACTGGAAGTGCAGAGGGATACACATGAGAAAAAAACTTCGGTGGAAAGAGGAAGAAGGAAATTAGAGAGCATGGGTCAGATTTCTCCTGCACCCTCTTTGGCCTCTGGCCCCCACAAATGTGCCCAGGTTGATGAAAACCAGTCTTCTTTTAGACTTTTCTTTCACATTGGGTAGGTCTATTTACCCCAAATGTTCACAAAATACAGGAAACTTCAGCTCAGAAGGAGGCCAGCACTGAAAAGCTGTGGTTATAAATTAAATTACATGATTTCATAACTAGAAGAAAAGAGTCTAGCTCCCTGTAACAACTTCCCCACGCTGATAAACATACAGAATACAAGAAAAAAATTCTAGTGCATTTCCTAAGAACCTCCTTATCAGCAGAATAAGAATGTTCTGCTCCACTGAAATATTAACCATCGTCATTTCTTCCTGCAGCCATTTCCAGCTTCCCACCTTAGTCAAACTCACTTCATTAGGAAACATTTACTGCTGGAGTAATAGTAATTCTTTCCACGTAGCTCCACCATTTGCATTTCAGATGGGACACAATCAGCCATATGCTCCTTTTTTTGTGTAATAAAACAGCTCAGAAACAGCTTCACTTCTCTGCATTTTGCTGCAAAAATGAGTGAAGGTTAATATATATTATGTTTCAAGTCAAGAGAAAATTAAGTCAACGAGGAAATTACAACAATAGGGTGCTCTTTAGGGGAAATCTAAGCAACTTTGGATGCAATTTCAAAAATACCTAGGGGATGCAGGAACCTGTGCTCAGAGTTAGACACCTTAGAAACATATTTTTAAAGGTGTTTATATGCTTAAAGATGCATGCAAACACTTTGTGTGGGATTTTAGAAATCTCAGAGACCTATCTCCCACTGATTTCGAAGACTGTTCCACAGCCCACTAGGCATTTCTTTGCATATTTTGATGCCTTCCAAAACACCAAGAGTCAAAACTGCTTTCCTGACCTCTTTCCGTAAAAATGAGAAGAGAAGCAAGGTTTTTCTGAACTTCATTCTAAAATCCTAACTGTGAGACCAGCCTTTCTTCCCAAGCGCCGCACGAGCACCACGAACCACGCGCTGCTTGTGCTGATGCCAGATCACTCGTGTGCGAGGGAGAGCAGGAAGGGATGACCTCGGGATGACACCGTACGCTCAAGCCTTACAGGATCTCCCTTGTGAAGCTTGATTTTTCAGGGCTAAATGGACAGCGAAGAAACACTACAGCAAACTTGTCACCCCGACCTCCTTGCTGTAAGGGCCTGTGCGTCACCCACCCCTTGCACAGTTTTTAGTGGACAACTTCTAGCTTCTATCTGCAGTTTATTACTACTTTTGTACCTATATACTCAAATCCTACTTCAAGGCTGCACAATTAAGTCAACATCAAATATATGCCAGGAAATGCTAAAGGTAGGGTTGCATCAGGAAGATTAATGTGCCTGCGCTGCTGGCTCTTTTTAATTTATAGTGCTCCTCTTATCAGGGAAAATGACAGTGTTCAAACACATTTTTTCAAACCGGGGGAACAAGAAATCTGCAATTTCAACCATGCCCCCAAATTCCAGAAGAGCAAACTGCAGGGAAAGAGGTGAGGCATGTACTCCAAACGTGTGTGCGCTGATACACGTGGCCACAGAGCTCACCTGAGCCTTAGGTGGGATCCACCACTGATGGAATAAATACCAAATGAACAGCATTTAATGCATCTGATTGAATGAAATCATGTTGCCACAGGTAAAGGTGCCTTCACTTGAAGCATTTTAAAATGCAGAGGTGGGACTGTCTCCTATTAAACCAGCAGAACCAAAATGTGACATCCCTGCTTGGTCGCAGGGAGTACATCAGGTCTGGGACACAGAAACCCTCTACCCCAAAGAGAGCCTCACCCCAACACTTGCCATGCCCAGAAATCCTGTTCTGCTCCTCGCTAGCACCCAGCGCTGGTGCTGGCTGGCGGGCCGGCTGCCTGCCTGCAGCTTCCCAGTCCCTGAGGCACTTGAGTATGCCTCTAATTTCAAGTAATTTGATAATTCGTCCATTTTATCATCCAGGCTATGACTTCTGATTATAGTTATATCAATAAATCTACTTGGTTTCTGTGCTTTAAGCGTAGCGCCGAAGAAAGTTTGGCAATAGAAAGGCTGACTGAGCGTTCCTCGGACTCAAGACACTGTGAGAAGGTCAATGAGGTCTCCTAGGGGGTCACAGGATGCAACTGTACCCAAGGGCATACACAAAATACATGTGTAAGGCTTAACTATGCCTTCTGCAGTCAGAAACGCAGCTTTAAAAGCATCTGTGAGGAAAGAGAGCCTCCAGGATGTCAGCTGATACCCTGCAGCTCCCCGGAGAAAGGAAGAAATACTGAATGCTGTCTCACAGGCCCAACGCATCTTTCAAGTCATGGGTTCATATGTTAATTGATTAAAATTTGGGCTGCCACCATAAACAATCATTAAACAAGGCTCACTTTCTTATGTCTTTTCTTCCAGGTCATTATGATAGTCTCTGATGAATTCTCCTTCTTTCATATGCTTTATTTTATTCTGTTTCATTTCATATGATGATAATCTCGGAGGACCTGAACAGCCAGCAATCTATTTGGTTACTCTGGTGATCACAGAAACAAAATAAACAAAGCAAACTAAAAAGACTGTCCAACAGGAAAACCTGGGCACCTCCTCAGAAGATTTTGGGCTACTTTCCCAAGGTGCATCCTGCAGCGCTGCCTGATGACATTGCTGGGCCCTGCCATGAGAACATCAAATCCAGGATGAACCAGAAGGTGTCTGCAGGCAGAGGTGCAGCTCCACAGCCAACATGCAGGGGAAGCCCAGGAGGCTGCCTGTGGGAGAGCTGGCAGAGCTGAGCTTAGCCTGAGGCAGGTAAGATGCTAAAAGGCACCTCCCTGTGCCTCACTACTACTGACTTGTGGGGTGCACGTCGCTGCACTCTGGTCTGCAAGCTTCTGTCAAGGCGGTAACTGCAAAGGTTGTACTCAACAGCACAAGGGAACCCACAGGCATTTGGGGAGTGACTGTCGCTATTTCACCCGATTAACATGCTTCTCCCCTTCCCAGGGAAATAAGAGAGAAGCACAAAGAAGTTATCTTCTGCCCAGATCCTGACCATGAACAAATGCTGCCCAGACCCCAGATGTCTGTGTCCCGGCAGGGATGGTGATGTGCTGCAGCAGGCTGCTTGGCCAAGCTGGAGCAGCCAACTCGGCTTTCTACTGAATCAGTCTCTGTAAAAATTAATGGGGTCCATAACCCAGGCACGGGTGAGTGCAGTCTCCTAACTCCCCACGGTTCTGAAAATAACGTATGGTATTATTTTCTGGGCAGAGAGAGTACCTTTGCCTGCAGAGAGCAAGCAACTGAAGAGAGGATTCATGGCTATGAAGGGCTGCCCCTGGAGGGAGGAACTGATTTTTAAGGAGGTGTCTCAATAAAATGAGAGAATGGTTCTTTGCCCATGAAGGGTAGGGGAATGCTATAATTGTATTTCCTTAGTTCATGAATAGAGTATAACCATCAGTGACACAGTGATGACAAAAAGAACCCCCTCTATGCTTCATCTTCACTCTTAAGACAACTATTCAGTCTTTGTTTTCAGTAATGTATTACTGAAAAATAATTTAAAAATAATACTATCCAATATCTGCATATAGCACGATGAAGGTTTCCTATGTAGCTCTGATGGGAAGCAAGGAGGATAAATGAGACAATGCTTCCAAAAGAGCAGTTTCATTCGGAACAGATGCAGGCACATTTCTGTCAGATGAGCGAGATGGCAATGGTAGTTCTTCCCCATTCAACATCTTTTAATTAGCCCTCTGCTGTTTGGAAACCTGAGAGCATTGTTCGTACTACCTCTGTTTATTAAAGATTCATATTCAGACTTTGCTGGCCATGGGTCATTTGGTTTTTGCAACCAGAGCAACAGAAAATTGTGTCTGAGATATCTGCAAAAAAGTACTTAATGAAATGACTAACGTCTTCAGCCAAGTGTCTAGTTGATTACAGGGTCCAAACAGCAGAACAGCAATAAATCTGCCACAAAGAGAATTGTCAGTCAAGAAAAAAGGCATAAAACCAAACAGACAGGGAGGCAAGAGCTAAAAATGTGAAAATGCAAATCTAGTGTTATTTTTACTAGTCAGAGCTCTGATATTTGAGCGCATATGCTAATTTGGTCAAGTGTGAGATCCCACCATGTCTCAGCGAGCACTATTTTACAGAGAAAGTAATGTTCCATTCTGCAATCATTTTAAACGTTATATATTTTCTCCAGGCGAAAAATAAAAAAAGCAAGAAAAAAACCAACAACATTTTGCAGCATACAAAAGCCCAAAGCCTTTCCTTTGCCATAAAACAGTGTATAAATAAAACCACAGTTGTCGTACATTTATGATATTTCCACCAGAGACGTTTCTTATCTTCCTCTGCTCTGACTAGAAAATGGTGATCAGAAGCTGAAATTTCTGGATGTCAGCATGGTCCTCTCCAAGCCCCCTGCCCCTCCAAGCAAGACATTAAATGCCCATTTAAAGCAAACCTGGCAGTATATTCCTGCATAAAGAGCGTGGCAATCAGTCCCAAACGCCTTCTCTATCATTTGGATTCCTGCAAGGTTTTTCTCTCTGGTACACAGGGCATCTTTGTTGACATTACCAGCAGGCAAGCTGCAATGAAGCCAGGCTTAACATTACGCCTCAACATCCGCGCACGCATTGTACCACGGTTCAGCCCCGTGTCAGGAGGCTGGTGGGAGCTCTCACTTACCCAGGCAGCTTTGGGTATGTTTAATGTGTCTCAACACAACACCACGCAGAGATACTTGAACTAGCTCTAAGCAAGGACTGGCAAGGTTAACCAGGCTGGGTAAACCCAGCCTCTGGGAGCTCAGCTAGCCTGCTCAGACCGGCATCGCGCCTCGATAAAACTCGCTGCCTGCGACACCCCTTTACCGGGGAGCAGTGACAGGTCACCTCTGTACCCACCTCGGCACATCACCACCCTCAAAGCTGCCTGCACACACAGGCAGTTAAACCGGATTGCTCCAGGGGGCTTGCACACACCTTCATTTCCACATCAGTGTCAAAAGGACCACATAAATATCAGCTCCTGCCTCTGACCCTCAGCCCAACTCCAAGTACACCATTAAGCTTTACAGTGATCTCATACAGCCCTACAGCAGCAACGACCTGGTACTATTAAACCCATTTTACAGAGAGCAAAGTTTTAGTGCAGAGTCCTGGCACCCTCAATACAGAGCCAGTGGGGACTTCTGGTGGCCTGGTCAAACTCAGGTGCCCCACAGTGGTCCCTGCAGCACGTCGAGCACAGCTTAAGACGGCGGCACCCAATGATGCTTCCAGCCAAGAGAAAAAACTGCCTGGCATCACTGCCTGGTTTTGCATGCAGCTGAACATCAGGTACACTGACATACATATATATATATAATATATTCATAATGCACACTGGCACACAGTATTTTACTCTTTCTATGAATCATACCCCACAACCTGTCTGTGCTTGCCAGGAGATTGAAATCCTATCACTGCATTCTTAAGAACATCATTAAGAGGCTTAAAGAACAGAGACACTGCGTGTCTCCTTCAAAACAAACTTTGCTGTAATTTTGAGGCTGATGCAAAACTTTAGCTGCAGTGCAGAACAATAAACAATACATATTTTATAATGGCTGCACAAAAATAGTACGCGGTATTTCTTTCCTGGGCCTGCTAGTGCTTCTCTTCTGCTTTAAGATCACAGGAGAAGAAAAAGCACGGCTTATTGTGAGTGCCTTCCATTCAATGTTTATTTATTTATTTATTTATCTAATTTATTTTTCCTTTTTGTCCTTTGCAGCACAGCTTCTGCACTAAGGGCTCTAGCATGTCTACTTTGCACGGTGGCTTCTCTGGGATATTTTACCTATTTCAACTGTTCAAATGTTTATCTTCACCAGGAGTAAAAGGAGAAAAGCTTGATTCCCTCGGGGTGATGCAGCGTTTCTGCATGGCATTTCAATAGCATCCTGTGATTCAAACAATTAGAAATCACAGAGACCATGCACAGAATTATCAGCATACTGCATAGAGATTTTTATTATTATGGAGTGCATAATGAAAATGATTTGAAGGACCCCAAAGCATCATAGCAGAAGGAAGCACTGAATAATCAGGTGATATTTTTATTTTTTTTCCCCCTGCTTTTTTTACTGCAAGAGCCCAAAATATTGTTCACTGGACATATGTCAAGCTAAAATGCACTAAAGTGGTGAATATATTTACTGATGCCCTTCCTTGCATACCAAATGCAACGCAGTGTGGGAGTGTAGCTGGAGCGCAGAGCCAGGAGCTCGGGCAATCGCTGTACAGCTGCCACGCTGCTGCTGCTGCTGCTGCTTAATAGCAGGGACTGACTGGCAATGCTTAAAAATACGTATGGATTTTTCAGAGCACGTCTTTCTTATGGCAGCTCATGGAGGTTGCTCCAAAACATTTTCTTGGACTGCTCCCTGAGACACCTTGCTTTACAGCCATGAGGAGAGTTCTTGGGCACTGGCTCCTTCTTGGAGCTCAGTGAGGAGCTGGTCTCATGCTCCACCAGTTTTCAAGAAGTCATCCTGGAGACTGCAGCTCATGAAAAATGTTTTAATCTGCTGTGCAAGACACTGTAATTTGATTCCTAGTTCTCCTTTAATTTTTACCCCCTAACTTTTTTTGCTAAGTTTTTGACAAAAAGTATCACAAAATTCACCTTTGCTTCCTTCTTGCAATTCACAGCACCAATTATAATATGACCTTCATCTGGCTTCCTGATGCCTTTGGTGCCCTCAACAGTACATTGAATTGTATGCTAACACCTTTAGGGCAAAATAAATGTGTAATTTTTTTTTAAATTTAAATACCAGTCCTATTTAAAGGGAACTAAGTTGTATAAAGCAATCTTTGCTAGATTGGATGCTTTAAAGCCAAACAGAGAATTACAAAGCTGACGACTGGGTTTGAAGAGTCATGGAAAAGCTTCACACTAGCTGTGTGACCAGAGAAGAAAATTCTAATTCTGTGCACATGCCAGTTCTAGTGTCTGCAGGTATCTAACATGTGAAGTTTATTTAAAACCCACAGAATAAAATAAATGCCTTTTTATGGTTTGACTACACTTGGTGTCCTTCATGTCTCTGTAGTCTGTGCTAAAACAAAGCTTTGCTGACTGTTTCTCTCTCTGTAAACATTTGAGGCTGCCCTTCACGAACGGTTTATTGCTGTGTGCCTCAGACTGCTGACATTGTTCGCTCCTTTCTTGAAGCCAGAAGAGTGATGAGAACTTTCCACAAATCCCAGCATTTCACCTCAGCCTGCAACAGCCAGTGGGAATACTGCAGTGTCCAGTGGGAAGCATGGGACACTATGCAACTGCAGGTCCTGGCATGGGCCTTGCCATACCAGAAGGATTGATCTGCTCACAAAGAACTGCAGCACCATCTGGGACCAGTGGCAAATTTCTGGTAACACCTTTGTTAGCAACACTACAAGTTGCTTCTAAAAATGGAAAGCAAGCTCTGATTTATCAGTGAAAGTAAAGGGATGATGGCCTTTTGGCTAGCAGAGACCAGTGTGCTGCCAGCCAATCCCTCGCAACACGCGAGCCATCCACTGCTGCTGGGGAACAAAAGGCTTAGCAGTGACCTTCCTAAAAATAGTGAGAAGAAAACTGTGGAAAAAGAATTCCTCAATGTAAAGACTGCCTCCACGTGTGCAAAACCATAGTGCTCACCATAAACTGCTCTGCATCCTTAAACAAGTGTGGCTCATGCTTCTGAGGAGACCTGCCTGGGGCAGTACCATCTGAACTGGCTGCACACTCCAGGCCGCCCAGTGGTTAGCTGCCTTCAATCACAAAACAAAATACAGTCTAGATATTTAACAAAATTTTAGGAGGATTCTTCCAGGCACTGCTTGCACCTTATTGCACAGACAGCAATAAGGCAAGGTAACCTCATGTCATCCTGCACAGCGGGGAAACGAGACCTCGGCCCACAGGTATGAGACTGGCACTCGAGCAAATCACTGCACGTTCAAGGAGGGTACAGTAGTAACCCTCTTTCTCCTCAGAACATTCAGGTCTGTAGGTGAAAGCTGCTGTATGAAACTAGGCATTAGGATGGGCCGGGGATGCTGCCTCTCCTGAAGTTGTGTTGGGGAGGTTTAGGTTGGATATTAGAAAAAGGTTCTTCTCCCAGAGGGTGGTTGGGCACTGAACAGGCTCCCCAGGGCACTGGTCACAGCCCCAAGCCTGACAGAGTTCAAAAAGTCTTTGGATGATGCTCTCAGGCACATGGTGCGACTCTTGTGGATATCCTATGCAGGGCTAAGGGTTGGACTTGATGATCCTTGTGGGTCCCTTCCAGCTCAGCATATTCTGTGATTCTCTTGCTGTCTTCACAATGACCACAGTGCCTGGCTGCTTATGGGATCACGCCCCAAGGGAAAGTAGTGCTGCCAGGGAAAGGAAGACAGATGAGTGAAGGAAGTGTGCCATCTGAGGGACATATCCTTGCCAGCAAACTAAGGAGATGACAGTAACCTTCTTCAGGTCTGGGACACAGACCAGTGGAATCCACCTGCAGCTCCTTGAAAGGAGCAAGTACTGGCCAGGACAGGTGTCCCTGGGGCACCCGTGCTCCTCCACAAGGGAGAGCTCCATTACATAACGGGCAGGCTGAGAGACAGCAATTAAGTCTGTCCGTCTGGGGACGTCTCAACAGGCTTTTAGCTGCAGCCTGCATGTGGGAAGGGACCAGAGCAGGAGATGGACTCTGAGGAAGGGACACCTGCTGCTCCGCAGGGGCTGTGAGTGCTGAGGTCAGCCCTGTGCGTCAGTTACTATTGAGTTTTCCTCAGGCTCATATTTAATGCATGGGATGTATTTTTAATGGTTTAGATGTGTGAACAAACCGTGGCCCTTAATGTTCCAACATGGGTGTGTGAAGGAGCCTCTGACCTTCTGCAATGGAGGCAGTTCTATTTTAATAGTAACATAAAGTGGGATGGAAGAGATGAAGCATTCTATTAAGACATTTGATAATAAATTGGTAAGTGCTTTCCCAGTGTTTTACATAGTTATTCTCTCTGCTGATCTATTTAGCCAACACATGTAATTCTGAGCTACAAAGTTGTATTCCTGCTTTCGTAAACATACTTACATAAAACTCAATAACAACAGTCTATTTATTGCTAAAATGCTGGTAGGAAATTGGAAAAGGTATAAATACAATTCATTGCTGGTGATCTCCTGCCCCCTGAAGGCACTGCAAGGCTCCAAATCTTGCTCAGTTCACAGCATCATAAAACTGAAGCAATAAATGTCACTCCTTTCTTGATTGCGCATTAGGCCAATCGGCGTTTTATTGCGACTAAATAGGCCGTCGAGAAGGCACCACTCAGTTTAGTGCTGGGGGATGACTTTGGCTAAATGGGGGGCCAGGGAGGAAGGAATGCTTACTTTTACATAACAAGGCTAAGAGAAAGCGGGGAGGGGGTGGGTGGGGAAAGGTGCAAAAGCATGTTGCTCTGCAAGGCCTCTGCGCTTGCTCTTTCATGCTGTAATGCCTTGATGTACACAGACGATTGTGTGTCAATGCACATTAATATCTGATGTGCATTATCATATTATCATCCCTTATGTGCACTTTCACAGCCTGGTGAGCCCAAGCTCTCCCGGCCACAGGGTTACACAACCAATGTAACAATGGGGTTACAAACCAAGCCTCGGAGCACCTGCCCACAGCTCTGCCCTTGCAGAGCCCAACGGGGGCCCTTTTGTGCACCTCCCACAAAGTGTCGGGAGCCAGGCACGATCTTTACAACACCCTGTACTACAGCAGGAGCACAAAACAGACTGCCAAAAACATTCCTTCCAATGCAAACAAAGGCACGCACTCAGAAGGCTGCGACGTTTTCCTACCTAGGACTGAAAACCACAGTCACATCTGGTGGCAGAGGAGTAAAAAAATTCCCCAAAGCCTTGGGTTCATTTCCTCCCCTGGGCGCATCCAATGGCTGCTCTCCACCCTGCTGTCACGTGCATATGTTGTATATGGACATTTCCCGAAAATACAGAGGGATGCTGTTGCTGTCTCACACGGTGCTGAGCCACACACAACGCCCCCTTGTAACAGGTACAAATCAGAACACAGTCCACAGCTGCACCACCTCATGCCTTATGAGCTGCTACCCCACACATCCTCCAGCCGTCCCCACCATATCAATGCTTCATTCAGCTGCTCATGCTGGGTGTGCCATTTCAGCCTCAAAGCCAGACAGAGGGAAGGCAGGTGAGGACAACCCTTCCTCCCACCCTTGGGTAGCAGCCCCAAAACTCTCCCTGAGCCCTTGAACATGGGAAGCCACTCCAGCCCCTCCCCACTTTCCAGCAAACAACAAACTGGACTAGCTTCAAGTCAGCTTTAGGTTACCTCCCTGCTTCCACAGTCCTCTGTCCTCTCCCCACCCATCCCTCCAGCCTTCTCTGCCATGACCACCCACCCCTCCATGCCTACATGCCTCCCATCCACACACCACATAGGTGGGTATTTTGGCCATGGAAACCTAATGGGAAAACTGGGCTATTTTGAGCCACGCTTTTTAAAATATTGCAGCTGTTTTCCCCAACTCTGATGTTGAAAAACTAGTACTTGTTAAGACAAATGATGACTACGTGTCTTACAAGCCTTCCTCCCCTTAAATTTCAGAAGAATTTGTGTCTTGCTCCTACAGGAGCATGGCACTGTAAGACATGAAAACCCCCTAAAAATCTCTGAAGTTATTTTTGGCTTTTCACAAATCAATATTTCCTCTGAAGCAATTGAAGCAGTCAGTAAGGCAAATTCTGCTTTTATCATCACAATTTCCAAGTCATTCCTTTGCACTGTGTGAATGACAGAGCATTTACACTCCAAGGGAGTCTGTTCTCCCTTCTACCAGCAAAAGGCTCCACTGAGAAGTTACTCCATAGTTATCAAACTTGGAGAGAACTTTTGTTTCACTGAAGTCAGTGGAATAACTTTCATGACTTCCATAAACTGCAAGTTCACCTTCTGAACTGAAAAGCAAATTTGGATGAGCATCTGAAAAGAGGAGCACAAGTTAAAAAAAACCCCAACTATAAGCTTTATGACTGTGTAGGGTATTATCCCCTGGACACACAGCAAGTTTTTCTGTAATTGCAAAAGATAAAAAATGTCTTTTTTATTACAAAACCAAATGTTAGGTATTCTGGTGTTTGGATAAGAGATGGATGTGTCGTATAAGGTCCCTAAAAACCTACTTGTGTGAGTAGTACAGATGGAATACAATGTGGGTTTGCATTTATCTGAGAACATTTAGAGCTGTGATATATAGTCTACATGACAGACTTCCTCGATGTATAGAGAAAATATAGCCAATTTCTTTGTGTAGGCTGAATTATTTACCAGAGTGTTCCAAAGTGTATTGGTAATAAAACACTGTGAAGTATAAGTAACTCCAGACAATCTTGGCTTATGTTAAAACAAGTTTGTTTTTTTTTTTTTTTAAAAAATTTTTTTAAAAAAAAAAAAAAATTTTTTTTTTTTTTTAAAGAATGTTATTAAGAAAATAAATCCTGAGAATCTGGAAAGGCAAGACTTACTCAAATGAACATAAGCCTCTGAAGAATTGCATTGACTCAATGGATAGAAAGGTCAAATTCTCCAAACCATCATCCTAAAGGAGTTGGGAATCAGTCTCACTTCAAAATTAAATAGGCTATTTTGGCAAAGGATGAAGGATGTAGAGATGGTAAGGTGATTTTGTGAAGCTAACCTGGGAAAAATGTCTGGTTTTAACCAAACCCAAATAAAATGTATGTAGAGAAAACAATTTCACCTGATGTCCAAACAAGCCATCGTTATTCCAAGCATTAACTTTCTAGCCAAGCCACTAGTGGTGCAATCAGTTTAGAAATACAAGGTGCTCCGTCCCTAGTCCTCTTCTGCAAACTGCAGAACTGGACCATAAGCATCTCTTAAGAGAAACATCCATTGAAAATAAAGTTAACAATCTCTTCCACATCTTCTCCTCTTTCTGCAGAATCATTCTGAGAAAGAGGAAAGCCACATAACGTTGGCTGGATTTAAGGTCTTTTAGAAGTCAGTGGCAATGTTTCTCTAGTTATGGTGGGGTACGAAGTTACTTTTTCACCTAGGCTAGTTTTAGGTTGAAACTGCCCTCTGAAAGAGTCCTAAATTATCTCAGCAGCTTACCTGATAGGAACTGGGGCGTTCATGCAATGCTGACCTGGGGACCTTAATTTTCTGAGTCTAACATGATGCCTAGACACTGGCTCCTAATAGGCTGAAGCTTTCAGCTAAGCTGCAGCAGCTGCAACGTTGTTCTTGTTTGTGCTGCGGACAGCAATTCAAACTACAATTTTGTATTTTGCTAGTTTTCTCACTTTTGTGCCAGTTTATATGGCATCTCTTTCCACAGCCCCAGGCTGCTCTCATACCCCAGAGGCAGCAGGATCTGGCTGACCAGGCTCCAACAGAAGCCACCAAACCAACCCTTTCTCAGAGCAGGTTTAATAATTAAAACACAATGTACAGACAGGTGGGTATCAACTTGCTTTGCCTAACACTCCTCATGTTTTTTCTTTCATTGCAAACCCTTAAATGACCAATGTCCAGTTGCTTAGGCTATATTTTTTTCCGGTATTGCTGACTCTTAGCCCCACTGCATGCTGTCTCTACAATTATCTCCACGTGGCACCTCAACAGTTACCCTGGAAGTCAGCTGCTTTCTTCTATTTCAAAAACTTTTAACCACAGACCATGCACCAAATGAAACATTAGCAGTTACCAGAGACAGAACTGGGCTAATTTCCAGGCAGGCACTGGAGGTACCTCTGTTATCAGGCCGGGGCTAAGATAAGTGACATGGGTGTAAGAAGGTGCAAGATGCTTGGTCAGCTGTTGCTGTGGAATGCAGAGATTGTGTGCTGCAGTGCCTTTACCACCCTCAGCAAACCCTGGCCTGGACTCTTATTAGACATGACTACTAAGCTTCATGTGAAGATTTCTGCAGAAGCAGCTTCACTTCATGCCTTAGGTATGATCTCAAGTTAAGCAGAAATTTAAGTTTTTGCAGAATTGTGTATTTTTAATGATTTGATTCCACTTCTGTGTTTATTTGAACCACAAGTCCAATTTGCACGTTTAAGCCATGAACAAAGATCTACTTTTTCACTAAAAGAGAAAGAAAAGAAGCAGAAAACAGCAACTGTATAACGCTCAGGACACTGCAGATGTTAAAGCAGCTCGTTGTTTCTGCATCTGGAACAAGTAGGTCACACATAGTTATTATACACACCGCTGAACACGAAGCAGCCAATACCCGTGTAATGTATGTGAGACTTCAAACTACCTTTTAGTACTTTATATCAGTACAGCATCTTGTTTGCAAATGCTCTGGCTGAGAGCGACTGATGGAAGGGGGAAGGGACCCAAAGCCGACTGACCTAATTGCTGTGTGGATTGAGAAGCTGGCAAAACCATTAGCTTCTTTCATACGTTTTCTTTCTATACTATAATAAAGATAAATATTGATTGCTAGAGCAATATTGATTACAGGGGTCGCTGCAGATGGCAGCTGCGTGATTTGCACAGATATCTCCCATGTACAGTGCAACTTATTTGCATGAGAATGTGGTTTCATCATCCTCATGAGCTGCAGACGGTTCACTTGCCTTACAGGAGCATTTACCCAAACTAGATGTATCAGTGATTAACAGTAAAATACGAAACAGGGGACTGAGGCAGTTCATCTTCTTTATACGTTTTGTGTATGCGCCTGTCTGCCTTGGGTAAGTGGAGTTTACTGTCCCAGCAATGCAGAAAGAAGTGCAGGACACAAGGGACCTGCTGTAATCACGCTGCAGTGCCACCACCTCACTTGGGAATAGCACCCAGGAACAGCGCTCCTTCCTTCACCCACTGACCTAGACACTGAACATGCCAAGCTCCTTCATTCAGGTCTGGATGCCTTTTCCCAAGCTCCCATCCTGGGCTCATCAGGGGCCCAGTGTCACCACAGAATGGCTTCAGCATCTTCTCCTGAGCTGGACCTGCCTGGTGGGATCCTTGTCTGTTTGCAAGGAATGGAAAAGGCCCCTTCAGTGTGGGCCAGGCTTGTGAAGAGGGAGGAAAGTTGCCTACCCCAAGCACGGTGCCTATGGCAGAGTACAGCACCCTACACCCAGCCAGGGAGGAGTCCCTGGGGTGCGTGGGATGGAGATGCAGAAAACAGCAGGGGCATTTAGGCCCCTTCTATCACTGGTGCAAACCCCCAGGTGGCCCATTTCAGGGTTAGGCACCTCCTGCCAGAGATACTGATGCCTGTCTCCTCCACCTGTAACCTCCAGCAGGGAGGAAGGGGCAGGCAGAGGAGCTGGCCCTGTGGAGATGGCTCCTCACCTCCTCAGACACTGCCAGGCTGCAAGGGAAGCACTCTCTGAGCACACCACACATCTCTGCATGTCTGTCTTACAGCTGGCAACCTCCATCTTACTGCGGGCAATGCTGCACTTCGAGACTGCTGCTGGCTGACCCGCTGATATTGGAATTCCAAGGGAAAGCATGCCTATTTAACCCCAATTCATCATTTTGATTTTGATTAACTCTGCAAGTCAGAGGTTTGCAGGCTTTAATCTGGTTTTAAGAAAATACTCCTGTCCTCTCTGCTGTCAGCGTTTTCCAACAGGAAATTCAACAGAAGAGTCTTTCCTATTATCTCCTTCCACTTTGGATACATCAGTGGACCTCTGAAATAGCTGTCCAGTATCTGTGCAAACCCTGGCTTGTTCAGTAAAAAAAAATTTCTTATTTCCTAGATCTTATTTCCTAAGTGGCCCATATGGAGGAGATTAATGCTGGAATCCAGGTTTCTGATGTGGTTCTGCACCGAAACTAAGCCACTTCAGCAGAGGGCAGGCACTCCATTTGGTGAGCGCTGTTTACATTCAGTGAGTATTTCATAGATGCTTTTTGGAAGATCTTAGAAATACACCCCGGTTCAAAATGTTATGCTTCATTCTTCATTTCCTTTTGAGTATATCTCTCGGTGTTACGTTGAGTAGCCCTGTCTGACAAAATCAATTATTCCTTAGCCAGCTCAGAAATAAAACCCAACGCAAGCAACACCAAATGCCTGATTTACCAATAGATTGTAATCCAGTGCTAAAGAGCACAGCCACTGCCCTGCTTTAAATATTCATGAAGCCCACTGGTGCAAAATGCATTAAAGGTGGGAATAATGCCAGTAATACACGATCCTCTTAGTGACAAGAAGCTTTCACATATTAAAGTAGCAAGATGTTAAAGACTTTCAACTGAACAGTCTTTGTTTTTAACTTAGAGAAAGAGATTCACTAATGGAATGCCAAATTGCGTTCACTCTCATGATACTTGACTGCAGAATAGGATAATAACACATGTGTGCTTTCACATGCCATGGAAAACCTGTTATTACAGTGGTTTCTTTTCTGCCTTTTCTTCATACTTTCCAGAAAATATTCACACAAATCTTACCCCTTCAAGTAATCTTCTGTGTGCCAACCCCCCCCAGGAGTCTAGCCATTAACAGATTGGTTTTAGGCAAATAAAAAGATTTAAAAATAATGGTGACACAGTACAATAGCACAATTTAGATGAGTGACAACTGGCGATGAATAACCAAAAAAAAAAAAAAAAAAAGAAAAAACCAGTAAGAGTTAAACCAGAGATAATGGTCTGCAAAATAACAGACTGTGACAACGCAGAATAATGTCAATTGTCACTTTAAATCACCAGCAGCCCCACCACATCTGCTATCACACCTGTGCTCTCTTCTCTGATCTACTCTGGCACCCTAGAAATATCAGGCGAACAGCCAGCCTCGCATCCCCAGCTCTCTGAAGTCTGGCTCTGCTACCAGCTTGCATCCCTCTTACCTGGAACGGATCAGGCACTGTCCCTGCGCCCTCAAACCACTCCTGACTGATATGGATTCACTGCCGTTGCTGGGCTCGTCATCCTGTAATAACAGGGCCTGGGACCACCAGGAACTGCTGACCCCGTTTGGATCTTAAAAATCTCATCAGTCAGGTGAGACAGCTAAAGGAGCCCTGCTTACATCTGAAATTTGATCCACATAAAACCAGCAACTGAATAATAAACTGAAATTTCTTTTCCCGCCTAATCTAAGGACATTTTCTGCACACCAGATCTTGGCAGGGGGAGTGGGGGAATACGTCTGTCTAGTGCCAAACATGAAAATTCAATTAACATACGTTTGAAAGAGGGGTCTAAAACCTTCATACATGTCTGCTTTTCTTCTAGAAATAAGAATAATGAAAAAGCTAATACCCAGGAGGCTCATTTTTTAGAAAGATGATTATCCAAGACTAATCAGGGGGCAGGGATGGGAAAACTGGACTCTGTTATGGAATATGAAGTTGTTTACTTCAAAGCAGACCTTTTAACAGCCTTTACAAGGTCTTTGTGTTTCCGGTTGGAAATCGGCTTTCCGGCCTTATAACAGTTTGTCTGGTGGCATCCTCCCAGTAACTGCCCTTCCCTGCTTCCTCCCTGAGAAGCCCTTCCCCTGCAGAAAGACTGCCTGTCAATAAAGATTGAGAACCGCAGCTCCCACTGTCATTACGCTGCTCCAAATAAGCCGGCTTGTTTCAAAGGGGAGGAATTAGGTAGCGCAAAACCTGCAGTGGGAACACTGGGGTAAGTTGGATCAGGCAATTTTGCCAAGCTATTTCTGGAAAAAAATAAACATTGCTACTCAGTGCTTATGATTAATAATGTTATCTCGTAGCTAATTTTATTCCTTGCCCCTCTCTTCTCCTGCCTTCCAATTTGGAAGTGCACTTAATTATGAAAACATGAGCACTAGACTGTGAATTTTGATATATTAATTTTACCATGGTTTTGTTTCTACGCTGCACCACCAAAGCTCTCAAGGACAACCAGCCAAGGAGACAATGAAAATCGTAACACCTGGGGTAATTTCCTTAAGCAAAGTCAACATTAGGTAATTTCTTACTCGCAAATTTCACTACATTATTGAAACCTATAACCATGATGCACCTTGCTCCTGTTTTTCAACACCACCAGTTCCTTTGATGACTGGAGACAGAGCAAGGACTCTGTGGTTTGTTTAGTTGGGTTGTTTTAAAGACTAGAACCAACCTGACCAACCATGGATGCCTTGCCTGGGTGAGGTCACCTGCCTAACACTGGGGCCAGTTCCCCATTCAGTCATTGACTCCTCTCCGTTCCATTCCTACTGTCCAAGTTAGAGCTCAGGCCATATTGCTTTATTGACACCTCACTGCCCCAGTCTCCATATCCATTCTTTAGCTAACACTAGCCCACAGTTTTAGAAGCACCATACAGACAACAGCTCTAACATTTGCAAGATTATTTTGTTCTCTCTCTAAATTTGTTTTAGTTACTTAGATAAAAATATGAAGCAGGGCATTAAGGCAGCGTTAGAACTAAAACTCTGTGAATAGTGACCTTTTCGGCTGCTCCAAAATCACAATGAAATGATTAGCTCAGAGTTGGCCTAATACATGTTTGCATAGTTCCTAGGCAAAATGCAAAATGAAAAAATAAAAATCTGAGTAGATAGAATTACTTCCCTTCAGCTTATGTAATTAAGGTTTAAAATAATAAGAAAACCTGAATAATTTTGAAACATTTTTTAAAAAATAAAAATTAAAACCATTTCCATTGAGAAAATGTCTAAATGTACACTCTCATTTTTTCAAACAATTGAGGGTTAGATTTTCAACTCCAGCAACTAGGAAAAAGCAAGACAGATTTCCCAGCGTTTCTAATGCCACTCATAAATTAACAAGATGATAATACTAATGATACTTTCTAACTGGAAAAGCTTTAGGTCAATTATTTTTCCCAATTCTGTTTTTACTGAAGTATGAAGCTGTAAAACCCCAGATGGAATAACATAAGTTATAATGGCAACAAAATGGATAACTGTGTTTCTAGAGTTGGTCTAAATTGTGCATGTTCCAAAATTATAAACCAGAGTGTTTTATACATCTTTTTTCAGAATAACAACCACCTCATTCACTTTGAGACGAATCCCTGGGTGCAGAAAATTGAATATCTTACATTTGTAATGCTTTCTAAACCACAGTACTTTTAAATAATACAACATTCATTAAAATAGAAGAGTAGAGCAAATTACTGTACCAAACATCCTCTGCATCTTCGTCACACTCTGCCCCAAACTGGCAAATGTCACAGGTCGATGTCTCTTTTTGATTGGTTTCACCTGAGCCTTCATTGACTGTTTGATGGAAAGCAGAAGAATATACATTAGTAAAGACAGCACTGTAGCAAAGCACTTCTCTCGCTCTAGAAGAATCTATTCACTGCATCAGCTTAATGCGCTGCTCACAACGCTGACGGATGGCCAACAGCGTTTCTGAATGGGGCCAACACAGAGACTTCCACAGTGGTCTGGGATAAATTCCCTGAACTATGGAGTTAAAAAACACAGAAAGACCCCTCCTCTTCTCTTTCCTCTTGAACAATGACCCCCTTCAAGCTGCATCCCAGGAAGGCTGTGTCCCCACTGAGCCTCACTGCTTTGTTCCCTGGGAAAATAATGGAGGTGAATTGAGAGCATCACATGCTGCCTCGTGTCCTTTATCCGTGAAGGTCTTGAGATGGCCCCAAGGGGATGCTTTCCTCAAAAATGTTTTGAAATTACCTGCTGTGTGGTGCAATCTAGTCCATTCCAAAGGCAAAACATTTTTCTCTGCAGAAGTACAGTTATGAGCCCCATGGACTAGTTATCTGTGGCAGGAAAGATTTAGTACTGCCCAGAGGAGAGGACAATCTCCAGCACAGGTTAAATTTGAAACCCAGGAAAGTCAGTGCCAATGTCTGCAGTTGTGTAAGGTTTGTACCTGGCCCTTAAGTCAAAAACATGAAGGGACAGAGGGGAAAATAAAAATATGGATGTAAGAGGACTGAGAAAAAATAGTGATGGCTGAGTACTGAAAGAGAGAAAAAGACCACTAAGGTAGGCACCAAAAAGAGGGTTTGTTAAAAGATCTAAAAGAAACATTATCTGTGTTTGTATTAAAGTATATAAACACCCTTTGATATCTTTTGAAGGATGCCACTTTTATACCAAGACACCGTGCCTAGCGATATCCTTCTGCCAGTTGCAGAGTTATTAAACAAACGCAGAATTTAAGCATCAATCAGCTTTGACTGATGTTGTTATCTGCACAAACAGCCTCTGCGGTGTCATCTCTCTTGCATTTGGAGTCAGCACTGTGGTGCAGGCTTACTGCACACTTGGGTCCAACCTACCAATGCTGGTGGACACGCTGAAGTGTGTCGGAAGTCCCAGTGACATCGACTGGACAAATGATCTGCCTGAGGTACACCTGTATTGTTACCAGAGGCTTTTGGGTCAGAATAGGCTGCTCTTGTTATTTACTCAAGAAAAGACAAGAATCCTGAGCTTTCACAAAGCTGTTAGAGGAGAAAGGGCTTTTGCCCCTAGAAGAGCAACTGTAACCCCAATGCCTTTTTTCCAACAAACTTGCTTCCTTATCCTGTACCAATTACGCAACCTCTCTCATGCTTTCCATATGTCAAAATGGGAATAATACCATTTTCTACCAGCAGAGAATAGGCAACAAGCATACTAAAATATTGTGATATGCTTAGATACTACAGTGATATAGACACTACAGTGATATAGACCACAGAAATACCTGAGGTAGATGACTTGTCTAAGATGATTCTTCCTGAGCCTTAATATAGTCAAAGGAAGTGTTGGCATGTTTAGGAATAAACGCTGCTGCATCTATTTCTTATCAGTCATGCCTGAATTTAGACTATATTAAATTGAAAAAAATCACCTATGATGAGCGTGGTGATTGTCTATTTGTACAGATTTGCTCACCTTTATATCCAGAACGTTCATGTACCAAAAACCTAAAGGGAAACTAGGAAAACACACGCTGGATTTTCATTCTACTGCACTGTCAGACTTTATAGGGAGGGTCTGAGCTATGGTTTTTCTGTTTCCTTTAATAACTGAGAAATGCTTTAGGCTCACATTTTATAAAAGTCAATGTACAAGGGCGGACAAGGTGTCCAAGTGCCACATCCTCACACCATTAGCATTCCCATGTGCCGCCAGTGTGATTCTGACTGCGAGGCTCATGCTCCTCCCCACCTCCCTGCAGCTGTGTCCAGGCCTGCAATTTTCACTAAGTTTCATTTACATTTTAAAAACAAAAATCTGTTTTATTGAGAAGATAACTCTGACAGCCAATCTTGGTAGGGGATTCCCAGTGGTTAAGATATTAGACAGGACATGTAATGAGTGACCGGATGCAAAGAACAATGGGACCTATGGGCAGAAGACTTCTTACAATAGCCAAGCATTCCTCACCTACCAAAAACATGACAATTGCTCCAGTTCAGGAGGGTGAGAATATATACTTTATGGAATAGAGCTTTAATGTCTTTATTTTGTTATTCTGCAAATCACTTTCCTTGTATTTCCTTTTAATTAAAAACATATACCCTGTTTTCTTCCTCCCTGTAATGGTTCCATTCACAATTGTCCAGCACGTGTGGTTTGACCAGGGACTTCACACAGTTCCACATCACAAGGTAAGTGATACAGCTATTTAAGTCATTAAAGAAAGGCACTTGAAAGACTGAGCATGTCAAAGAGAAGTAACTGATTTAGAGAAGACCATCCACACTAAGGCACATTGCAGTTCTGAATTTCTACTTGAAAATAATAGGTCACTCCCTCATATTTTTCTGAAGAAGCTCTGCATCCAGCTTTCCCTAGTCAATGTGCACTTTGTCATTAAATGTTCTAGTGTGCAGCAGTCCTGATTAAAAAAGACAGTTGTTTATCTCACTCTTTATGTTGGCAGTAACTACAGATAATATTATTCTTTACATTTCCTAAAGGTGTGTTTTCTCTCCTTACACAAACATACCCAGTGGCATATGCACCCACACCGAGAACCGACACACACAGGGGCTTGTTTTCTCCATGCTGTGCAGATAAGTGCTTTGATAAATCCGGACATCTTAGAATGAGTTATTTTCCCAACACTTCCTGCTGCTTTTTAGCTTGAGGACTAGTGGATGCTTATTTTCTAAGGTGACTCTTTTTCCTTTTTTCCCCTCACTGCACTTGCTGATTTGCACTTCTTTCATAACCCAACTGAAAAAAAACTGGTTAGCAAAAATAATCTAGTTTCTGGATTCCTTTTCTAAAAAGGAGAACGATTCTTCTTCTCATGCACGTTGTGTAGTTCTCATATTAGCAACTGTTGCGGTTTTCACACCAAGACCCTGCAGGAACAGTGTAGGGCTCAGGGGAGGCTAATCGCTGAAGCCCACCACTTATTACTCACACAACTGAGAAATGTTAAGCTGCAAATTCCTATTTGCATTAGCAAGATTAGCAACTTTGAGAGTCCAAAGAAATGTGCTAAAAAGGGTTAGAAGGTCACTAACATTATCTGAAAGTCACTTCAGAGTCTGTCAATCTCCTAAGCAATATAAATTCTTAGCTGTGAAGGCACTACAAACAATTTACAGAGTCAATGGACTGTGGTAACCACAACAGCTTCTGTTTTAATAATTTGGTCCTTCTCTGGCATTCGCACTGCACTCAGATCAGACAGTTGTGATTTCAAGAAGATTTGTATTGTTTGCAAGTCCCACAAGAAAGAAACCTTTTCTGAGGCGTTTTACTCTGTTTCCCTAGCTGAAAGAACAGATTAAAAGTATCATCAGTGGATTGTCTGACCCTATTCTTATCTCCTGTAACATCAGGAGAAAACTAAAAGCCCCAAACTGCTCCCCCCGCTGTAGACACCTCTACTTTCTCTTTACACTTCATCTCTTAAGTTGAGTCTTCTGTAATCATGCTAGGACTCAAAAAATCATGCTAGGACTGTATCCACACAGCTTCCCAGACTCAAGTTGGGAGTTGGACTGGTGGTTTAGAAGTTTTATCAAATGGACATCAAAATCTCTGAGCTTGAGCTTCTGAATAACCGCTGCTCAACGTTTTCCCAAGGTGCTTGACAAGTGTCAGTCACGATGGAAATAAACTCCTTGCAATTTCCAGAAAAGCAGCTCCAGTGGGATGGTAAGGAATATGCATTGCATCTTGATCTGATACACCAAGTGTCACAGGGGACATGCATCTGACTTGACCATACTGTGAGGAGTAAATGGAAGTGGGGAGAGCACCTGGTGAGCCACAAGGGTGAGAGTGGCAACACCGGCTAAACACAAATCTCTAGATCCCTCTTTGCTAACATACCTCTGAAGGTAATGGGCCAAACTTAAGAAAGCCTCAGCTCAGTTTTCACATAGCTTTGTAGGACTATGATAATAATCCTTATTTAATGCATTTAAACTATACTGGAGAATACAACAAACAGATAGTACAAAGCATCACCACACACTTGAATATACAAAATATGACTATAATGAATTATGAATTAAGACTGCTATTATGTAGTCTTCCTTTGATTGATGTGATCAGATCTATGCTCATCACTGATTCTAACTTTACTCCTCATAATGGGACATCTTTGCTGATGCTGAAAGAGGAACTTCAAAAAAAACTTGCTCTGGCTCATCCTAACAGGATACATGCTTTTTTTTAGCTATGAAGTCTAGGTAACAGCAAAAATCACATGGAGATGAGAGCTGATAGCCATTTTTGTTTTGTGGAATGAAAGACAATGTGCAAACAAAAATGTAGTGGAGGAGGAGGAGGAGGATGCTCTTCAGAACAGCTGACGTGATCTTGCCACATGCTTCAGTCCTAACAAGAGTGCTCTGAGCAGGTGAGAAGGTGAGCGGATGAAGTGAGAAAGCTCTGAGAAACCAGGGCAGAGAAGCCAGCATAATTTACTAAATGTGTTAGAACAAACACTACCTGCACCTGTACTGAACAGCTAACAACACCTCACAAACTGTACCAATAAAAGCCCAGATGCTGCAAGCGACTCCACTCTAATCAATAAGCCTTTTTTTCCTCAAAGCATTAGCTCAGTCAAAACCTGCAAAGTGAGAAAAATGAAGCGTGTGAAGCAGGGGGTCAACTCACGAATGACTTTGCTCTCGAAGTCTGGCTGAGGCTCAGAATGGCATTACAGTTAAAACGAAGGGAAAATGGCCTACAGGACTGGTAATAAATTCAAACTCTGACGCGCCTTGTTCCGCTCTACTCCTGCTGGCTGGCTCCATCTCAGTAAATACTAATTTGCTCTCTCTCACACCCACAAACACTCTGGGGAAATTACTTATTGCACGAGAAAACAGTGTCTCTACCCAGCTCAGGACCTTACACAGAACTTTTTAAAGAGACCTGAAATATTCTTCTTCACACCAATGGGGCTTTGACTCTCCACCGGTGAGTCCTTGAAACCACCTCTCTGCTATCTAAGGCCATGTGATTTAAACTGCACCAGGGTTGTGCCATACCTGAGCTGGCTGCCAAGGAAACCAGACCCTCTTTCCCAGTGTTTATACTGCCTCAGGTCCCACCTCTGGATACCTTTGCATCACCATTCTCAGCCATGTCCTAGAAAAGGTTAATGGGATGACTTTGGCATGATGCAAATACCTAACAGGGTTTTTGAGGAAGAACTAGATGCATCCAGCCAGCAGAGATTGCTGATAAAATGTGCTCTTATCTTATTGCTAAAGACCATGTAGATAGAGCCTGGCACTGCTTTGATGCCAGTCAGACTCAATTTGCAGTGTTTTCCAGCTTTCATATTTATACTGTGACTCTCAGATTACATTTTTTTTCCTTAAAAATCACAGCTGTTGAATTATATCAGTGTATAAGGACCTCAGCTTCTACGCATACATTTGTTTTGAAAGGTACGTCTAAGCTTTAGGGCTGTGGAGAAAAAGCTTGTGAGTAGAACGAATACCAGAAACTATCATGTTTATAATTTTTAAATACTGCTTTTTTAGGGTCTATTCATGATTTGTCACTCCTGTGCGATGCTGAGTTGATGTCGGGCAGGAAAGCAGCACTGCTGGAACAGCTCACCCTTGTGCATGGCCCTGCGCTGAGCTCACCCACACCTTGTGCTGAAAGCTCTGCTTCTGCCCTGGACAGAGACTCATTAGTGCAAGAAAAGAGTGCCTGGGAGTGCTCTGAGTTCAGTAAATAACTAGTACAAAAAGCGTTTCACATTATACCTAAACACAGCTGCTCTCTCTAGCACTCTATTTTTCATCTCGTCTTGCTTCCTGTCATGCGTTCCTTCTCATTCTCTTGTCCATTCTTCCCTTTTCCAACCATCCCCAGTTTTTTCAGTGGCACTTTCCCTACCTGAGGGCCCAGCCTGGAGCATCTCTGGCAGCCCTGCAGAGGGGGTGCTGCCGCTGTGAGGAGAGGGATGTGCTCGCGCAATGCCGTGCGCTCCTTGCTGCGCACAGCTCAACACCTCGGGAGCCCTCTCCAGCGGCCACCTGGGGACTCAGAGGTCTCTCCTGGTGAGATGAGCAGCACCGACACTCTCTGAACCTCATTCATGGTGGCTAAAAGTGGGATGGGATGGGAGTGGTTTCACAGGAGCGGCTCTCCTCCTCTGCACATGTGTGACTGCAGTTCTCTCCTTTCAGCGGGTGCAAATGGAGGTCTCCTACAGCACCCGTGTCTTGAAACCAGGATGTGACCCCCCTGCCCCGAACTCTGTAGGGACTTGTCTGCATTTGCACAACTGTGGCCAGGAGGGAATGGATTCAACTCTTACTCAAAGTTTATTTATTCTAAATAAACACCACTTGCTTGTTTCTGTCTCATGCATATTCCTGCTGCTCCCACAGTGCATTTGATAAAAAATTAAATACGATTAGTCGAGGCCAGTTTCTCCTAGCAAATATCTCTAATGGCATTTCAAAAGGAATGGCTCATTGAATAAAACCCTATTGTAAGCCTTCTGAATGCTGACATAAAACAGCTGTGATTATTGCACCACTGTGCTGTCCCCCTACAAAATTTGATGTTTGCCTGCTGTACGTGGGATGCCAACACTGCAGATTTAGGAAGGTCTACGATGACCAGCATTGACAGTATTTGCTAGCTTGAGGAAGAGGAGGCTTGCTTAATTTTGCCAAGAACTTCCCCTCATAAACAGCTTTGAGTAAAAAGCCAAATAGCACATGGGGGACTAGTCATCTCTGCCTTGTATTAATTTAATTTTAAAGAGAAATCACTTTCTTGCAGGAGAATTTTCAAGAACTAGATACATCTTTTTGTAAAAGCATGCCTGCAATGCTGCCAAAGCTTTTGTGGCATCAGTCCCTGCTCTCATGTATTTCAATATGCCCAACAGCATGAACAAAACAACCAAGTGGACATGGCAACAGCTGGAAGGATACAATGAGACAGGTCACCAAGCAAGGCCATTATTAAAGAGCCTGGAAGGAGGTTACTTTAGTCTTAATTGCAAGGACCAGAAGACTATTCAGGATCAAGGAGAAATAAAAAAAGATGATGTCTGATTTCTCCCTCAGGTTGACTTGCCCAGCCACACAGATCATTGAACCTCAGCACTGTGTCAAGGCAGATAGAAAGTTGCAGTCCAGGAAAGTACCCAATGTCTTAACGCTTCTCTTATTTGTCAGAAAATGGCCATCAAAGGCTGAAGAAGAGTCAAGTGTGAGCTCCTTCTGTGGCTGGTCCTGTGTGCCAGATGGAAGCAGAGTAGCCCAGGTTTGAAACCCCCTTCACCCCCTCTGTGGAGCGCCAAACGTCCTCTCCCTGCAGACCTGCAAAGCCTCTGGCACCTTCAGGCTCCACTGAAAAGCAGGGACTGGTTCTGGTCCCTCCTCTTCCTCTTGTATGTCTGTGCAGAAGCTGCATCTCACACTGCCTGAAACAGCAGCTTACTGCTGGATACCTTGTGTTGAGGCACCAAACACACCATGCCAAAGATCATTCGACAGCTGGAACATAATGGACTGTATACGTGTTGCAACATGGTAATTACAGAAAACTCTACCAAGAAACAGTGCATTAGACAGAGGTTCAGTTAGAAGAATACGAGGCAGCAGTGCCGCCTTCTGTAGGAAAAGATGCTACAGTTGGACATAAACCACAGAAATTACTGGTCTGTGCTTTCCCTGACCACTGTCAAGAACTCACATATCACCCGATATTCAAAGCACTTTCATTCACTCTAGGCAGAGAGCAACCTGCATCACCGACTTTACAGAAATGTAGGGAAAAAAAAAAAAAGAAAAAGGCAAGGATCCAACCCATAGTTTCACAAAGGCTACAACAAGCAAGTCCCAAATGGGTGATTCGATTTTCCAGGGCTTTCCACACTGAAAGGGTGCTTTTGCCAGCTTCCTACCTGGTGGAAAGATTAACAGAAGACTTGAATGTGAACCTTCACAGCTACTTATCTTTCAAGAAACAGAATGAAAGGAACAAAGATAAAACCTAAAAGAGCTGTCTAGCATTTACTTGGTGACTACTTCAGTTTTAAGATCTTTGTCACTTTGCTATTGATTTAAGTCTGTGTATCCTTTTGAATATTAGTATGGCTAGCAAGATAGCAACATCATACATAAAAATGTTCTTTATTCCTGAACAGATGAAACTCCCAGTGGTAAAAGAAGATTTAGGTATCTCTGAAGATTTCTTATCTCTGTGCAACATAACTCTCTAATGGTTCAGTGCCTTGGAGGGTCATCTGAGATCACTTATCACATAAATCAAATAGGTGGCAGGCTATAAGAATGGAAGCCTATAGCAATTTCATGTCTTTGCTTGCAGACATCAAATCTGTCTTTTAGGCAGACTATAGAGGAGATAATATGCCACTTCATTTAAGCCACTGAAGAAGCCCAAATCTGGGTATTAACCAATTTTAGGAAGCTGCTCCTAGTCTTGACTGCACCACAATTATCTTAGGAAATGACTGGTTTAAATCCTAAAATATGGACTGCAGACACTAGTCCTGGTTTTAATTTATACTAAAGCTTCTGTAAATCACTCTGGCAATGGAAGGGAGTGTCAGAGCAAGTTAAAGTCCAATTTAGTTTATGTCCCATTTACATAATCAGCCTGGTGTAAAGTGGCTCTACTCTGAAAATTACTTGGGTTTACCTTTCACTGAATTCAACAAGAGGAACCCAGTTTTCTTCTCCCACTCCACTTTTCTTCCATGTTATACCGCTTTCTGTTTATCCCTGTGATGCTAATGCAGGTTACACACAGCTAACTGAGAGCTGGAGCTGCCCTGGAGCTGAGAATTCAAAAGATGAGTGCCAAGCTCCTGTTCGGTAACGGGGTCTCGCAAGGAGGCAGCTCAGCTGGGTGCCAAAACTGACAGTCGAAATCCATGTTCAGCCAGGCTGTACCCACGTCGTTGGGAGCCATGATAGATGGTTCCTTATCTGCCTCTTCCTCCACCAGCTCAGCAGTCAGTCTGAACCCAGAGGATCCCCAGTCCCCCTTCAGAGATCATGCCCCACAAGACTTTAAAATTTCAGCAGCAGCACTCCCTGATCTGCAATTGTCACCACTGAGCTCATCCTCTAAACTTGTACAACCAGGGCTCAACCCAGGGTTTGCTCCTTTTATTGGGAGAATTCCCTAAAAAAACCCACAAACAAACAAACAAGGAAAATGTGTCTCGGAGCTGGTTGTTAAGACATCCCTCCTGACATGTGCAAAGGTATTTCTGCCTTCCCAAGGCTGTAGCTAAGTACTCCTTGGGTCCCTGCTGCATCTCGGGTGCTGGCACCTGAAGAACTTGCCAGAAGCTAAGATGAGGGCAGCTGCAAAGCCTCCAAGTCCTGCAGGAGGAGATGCAATATTTATGCAACACAGATCCTATCTTTTATGTAACCCTACTCTTGAACAAGCATGAAAACATATGGCATCAGTTAATTCCACGACAATACCTGGTAGTACGACAACTTCTCAGGACAAATGGGAAACAAAACAATCGAAACATTTTTTTCCCCTTTTATTTCCATTATTAGTGGGCAAGTTGAGGCATAGCATGAGCAGCACCATTACTGGCTTGCAGTACTGCTTGGTTTATGGAGTGGAATAGTCACGTCCATTGCACAAAAGCCGTGAGAAATACCGGCAGCACTGCTGATAGCCTCAGCAGAAAGGCAAGGGAGTTCATGAATGAGTAGCACAGCCACTCCTGGAAGGGTGGCAAGGATTTAGGAGAAGGAGCCTCCATGGACCAGGTCTGTGGACAAACTGAGAATCTAATTTTGTGCTGTTACCCGGAATTTACGTGACTGGGAGGAAAAGCCTCCCAGACCTCCACTAACAGGACAAACAGGTTGAGTGTGACACATCAAACAGCCTTGATACGAGCAGTGGAAAAACATGGATTTGAATCCATTTACACCAGAACAATGTTGCCCTTCTGAGTATAATTTTACAGATGTGTTTATGATATAGGGGAAGCCATATGGCACGAAAGGTTTAAACATTTAATCTCACTTAGCTTCAATACACTGCATATACAGAAAATTGGAAGCCCAGCAGGAAAATGCCAGATTTCATTCTCACTTAGTCGTGATTAACCTTTATGAGCTCGCTCAGAGTTTCGTCACCTGCGAAGTCATCCGGGGCAGGCAGGCTGCAAGAGCCCTGACTTGCTGCTTTGGCCACGGCGCTACCTCTGCTGAGCTCGAGCTCTCCAAAGGCTGTGCTGCTCGAAATGCAGGCCTCCCTGGCCTGACCTGCCCCGTAGCTTCCCTGAGCACGGAGAGTGCAGAAGGGACCACTAGGGAGGGAATGACCTGGAGGGACTCTTCTCCTCCTGCAGCTGGGCTTCCCTGCGCCGCTCAGCTGGGTCCAGTTGAGAGCAGCCTTACACCAGCAGACAGACGCGAAGCAAGGAGCTGATACGTTCCACACTTTGCAAATATGCTCTTTCTCATTAATACTGATTCCCACACACAAACACTTTAGCTATATCCACTGATTGCATTACCATTGCAGAAGTGTAATTAACAAATTAAAAGGGAGGATTGTGATTCAGTTTAATTTGGGGAAAATCTTTAAATAAATAAAATTAAAAAAAAAAAAAAGAGTCTGATGTTTGAGGATCATTCCTCTCTGCTATTCATTTTAGTGCCTTGGACATGCTCTAAGAGAAGTGTTTTATTCAAAACAAACATGTCCTGAGCATGCTACAGTACTGCCATACGTGGGTCCTTCAAGAAGCAACAATGAGGCAAAAAACAAACATATGAAAGAAATCCCGACAGATGCTAAACCAGATATTAGATTGCACATGACGGTGTATCATGAGAAGAGGAATGGAGAAAATGCCGTCTGGAAGCTGCTCAGACTGATCTGAAACTATCAGCTTATTTACAAAAACTTATGAAAAGCAATAGAGAACAGGCACACCATGAAATCACAAATATTTGTGGAAAGAGGGAAGGTAGAAAATCCCCCATACTTACTGCCCTTCCAAATCCTTGCATGATAAAATAAGCCAGTTCCACTAAGTAAATCAATGTTTGCAAGAGCAGGCAAAACTCCTGAGCCAAATTTGACTGCATTTCTCTCCTAACACCAACTGAGCATACTTGGAAGAATGGCTGCAAGATGATACGTACTTCCCCTCACATTTCCTACAAAAAACACCTTTCAGGTGATCTAATATTATGAGAAACCATAATCATTAAGGATTGATCATGCTAATATAATTTTCTGGATGGCTTATTAACCTACTAAGACATGTTTTTCTCTACCTCCCTTCATTAGCGACAGCAATAATTAGGTAAGGACAGAGTAGCAAAATTGATCATATGCTACTGCCGAAGGGGACAGAGAATGTATCATGGACATTTAGCATAATGTTCTACAAACTCAAGATGCATTAATTTTATTTAGTACCACAGCTATTTTCTACCTTAGATAGAAAGAATCTGTTAATGTAGATATTGTATAACAGGAGCTTATTTTTCTCTTATTTGAAAATGGAATTTTCTTTTTTCTTTAAAGTTCATAACACAAAATGAGATGAGACAAGAAAACATCACCCTCTCAAGTCATCCTTTCCTTTTTTTTTCAGTCTCCTCATGAAAGCGGCACTTTAAAAGCAGAACAGCTGCAGAGCTCTGGCTAGGAAGCAAAGAAGTGAGTTATACTGTCACCTCCCGGACAATAATCCCCAGAGACACTTTCCTCATTTTCTTGGGTCAGCTTTAGGCAGCCTTCCTGCTTCCTGCCACCCCTGGTCACCAGAACAAAGCATCTGTAGCTTACATTCAGACAGCTCTACTTAGAAAGCGCGTCCACTTACATACACAACTTGTATACGTTTGCAGCAGTGACCAAACAGCTGCACTCTGAGCCCGCATTAAGGTCAGGCACATCAGCAGCAGAAGCACCACTAATGGGTGGGCTGGAGGATGAAGGAGCAGCCGCACGAAGTGTCGGTGCCTGTGTGCTGCCCGTCACCCTCCTCATCTGCGACCCCAGCGCCACGGCCCCAGCCCGCACAGCGGCTGCCTCGACCCTTGAAACAGAAACTGCCGGTTAAGTGATGACCCTGCCACATCTGTGATGTGTTGAGGTAGGGACCAGTGGCAACCGTGATGGGGGCAGCCTCAAGCTCGCAGCTCCAGCAGACCTGCAGCAGTGATTTTCCCACACCATCCTGCCAGAGCGGGAAGCACGTATAAACGTGAGAGTGACAAAGGCATCGCGGCAATAGTGAATTTTTACATATTTTTTAAAAACTGTAAGCAACCGGCTTTCCCTAAGCTCTCCCCTCCATGTGAGCAGTAGGCAGCTTTCTGTAAATAAATGCATTACAGGGAGCTGAAAAGAGTTGACATTACAAACTTGGCACTCCGATGGCATGCTGTACAAACAGGGAAAGGGAGGATCTGCCAAAGCGAGAGCCAGAGATAATATAAAAAGCATAAACCCAGCATATTGACCTTATTTAAGTCCAAACAGCCTAACACTAGGATACTTAATGCAAAAATGTCAAAAATATTCTTAATTCTACGCACACATTGATGTTTCTTTAAATACGCAATTCACTTGATATCTGCAATCCCCTCTCTACAGATGCAAAATCCAAAATAATGATTATATCAGTCATTACTTAATACATTCAACTGTGGCCCTGATTTTCATGCATGAATGGTCATTTACATATCATTACCCATCATGCCATCCACTCAGATATTTCTTCCTAAACAGAGTAATACATTTAAAGTTGTCATTTTAAAACAAAAATGTTTAAAAAAGGGACTTTCATTTCTCATTATCTTATCTGTGCTCTTAGCAGCTAATAGACCAGAATACTAAAGTGCAAAATTCTCAGTCTGTGTGACAACTGTCACAGTGAGAAGATCTTAAAGAAGAGACAATCACCAAAGGATTTTTCTTAAATTTGGAAACACAGATAAACATGAACAGAAAAGCTGAAGCAAACCAACCAGAAGCAAAACAGTAATTATAGCACATTCTTCTATTTTTCTAACACAAGTCCTTGTTGGAGGCAAAGCTAGTTCCATGTTAGGAAAATCACTGCAGACATGAAGCGCTGTTAGAAGCTTTGCATGAATAAATTACAATTTTTCAATTAATACTGCCCATGCTCACAACAGAGGAAGGATCTTTTTCCCCTCCTCCTGCTACTTTAAAAGTAATTTTCTGCTATGTTTAATTAGGAAATTTCTCTACAGAAGGGAATGTGATAGAAGATTAATTCTCTATTTTCTCACCCACTGTGTCAGTAGACTCAAGTGGACACTATAAACCCCAGTTAAATACGACGAGGATGATCAACTACGGAGCTCCTTTCAAGAGGTCGCGTCCGCAGACTGTAGATCTCATTTCAAAACAACAGAAATGAGTTAGAAAATGGTATCTCTCCCTGGTGCAGCGCCACAAAGGAACAATTACCAGTGCTTCATGGTGCGAGGGTTCACCACGCCGGCTGGGAGGGCTCGCTACCGCGGCTAATGACACCGAACGCCGCCGAGTGAGAAACAGCATTTCCACAGCCACTGATGTTTTGGGTCTGTTTCTCCCCTTCACCACTATTCCTTCAGTAGTCCCATCCTGTTTTACATCTTCTACGCCAAGTATGAAACAGCAATTAAGCAATAAATAATGAAATATTCACTGGTGGGCAATATAGTGAAGTTTGGGGGGTTTTTAAGGGAAGAGACAAAGGGTGCCAACTGTATTTGTTTTTAATGAACAATAAAGGGAATGAGCTATTTACCCTCAAGACATAAAATCCCATGAATGGTCCATTGCTGAGTAAATATCGGGTTAAGGTTTTTTTAAATTGAAATTCAAGGCAGAGTAAGAACAATTATTTAGAGGAAACTCAAGACCTACAAGCTGCTGGAACATGCAAGATACTACCCTTTGACAGAGAGGGTAAACAATTTTCTCAGAAGTTTTACTAATGGGGTGGCTGAACACCAAAACAGAAAGAGCATGAACGATTTAGAGGAGGAAATGCAGACATGTAGCCTAGTAGAGACTGAGAGCTTTGCACATTGATTAACTAGGACCAGATTGTTTTAATACAAGAGAAGTTGCCAGTACAAACCTCCTGGGGATAGGAAATGTCAAGACAGGACAACTGGCAGAAAAAATGTGTAATGCAGAAGAAATCTAGAAATTTTATTCTGAGCTTAAAAAAATAAATCAACATTTTGGCTAGCCCAATGCCTATTTATTCCCTCCCGCCCCTGGCATTTTGACACATTTACAAGACATTCTTATCCCACTCTGCCTGATGCTGCTCTGGTTTCACGTAGAGAAATGCTCCAGCAGAGCATTTGAGAAGGAGCAGCCACCTTTGCAGAGTTCAAGGGAGAGCTGCAAGGATGACATGATTCAGAAAACACGACTTCTCCAGTGAGCTTAGGGGAATGGAATTTTTTTACTTTGGAAAAGAGAAGACTGAAAGGAGACTAGTCCTCTGATATAAAAAGGTATGTTAAAAAGGCTGCTATAAAAAGAAAGATAATCAATTGTTCTCCACATCCATTATTTCTGAGACAAGAAATAATTGATATAATTTACAGCAAAGGAGATTTAAGTTAGATATTAGGAAATTTTGTCCCCCCAACTTCTAATAATTACCATGTACTGGAACAGGTTGCACTGGAATGAGTCTGGTGTGCTCAGAAGTAGCTTCTGAGACTGGTCCATGCAAAGTCTCAGCAAGGGACAGTCTAACTATAGTTGTTCCCATCAGACTTGAGAAGGATGGATGAGATGATTAGCTGAAGCTACTTCCAGAGCTATATGCCTATGATGATAACATCCCTGTTCTGCAAGCTAGGGAATGGCTGGGCCCCACAGTACGCACGGCTCTATCTTTACTGGTACAAATTCCCATTGAAATTACAGGGCATTTCTTGGTAACATAATTAACACATCTTCCTGTCATCGAGGTGTGTGATGTCTGCCCACACATAGGGCCAGTATATATTTTTGTGTAATCTCTGAAAGTTTCTGACTCCTGCAAATTTGAAGGATTTGGTTACCCCTAAAACCTTGTGGACAACACTTCAGCTCTTCTGATCCTGAAGAGGTAGGGGAGCCAAACGCACCTTCTTCCTCCCTCGGGAAAGAAGTTTATTTTTTTAGACTCAGTGGTTTGGACAGATCTCTTCCAACTGACCAAAGTTTTGTTCCATTACAATAAAATACCTTTCCCTCCTTAAAGGGAAAACACTTAAAAAAAAATTCTTAATTGGATTGCAAAATCCATGTTAATACGGAAACGCAGGTAATGCGCTGCATTTCCCAGAAGAGTCAGCAATGACTTTCCAGTGTTATCCCTCAGCTCGTCGTCCAGCAGCCCGCCATCCTCATGCCAAAATGATGCTACCTGTGGCAACTGCGCCCTGGTGAGAAGGGCAGAAGGCGGTGGAAGGAACGAAGCTCCAAATGCCAGCTCCAAATCTGCGGATGGCAAAGCCAGGAATCTCAGGGAGCCCTACTTTCAACCAGAGCAGCCTGTGACTGACTAAATGTGTGTCAGGAGCCTCGGCGGCCCGCGCGGCAGCAGAGAGCCACGCAGCACAGAGGGCTCACAGCCACCTTTGTTCTGCATCCCCAGGAGCTGCACTTTCTGTGCCTCATCTGCCAGGGGCACAGCACAAAGTCTGTCCCCTCGGCTCCTGTTTCCAAGGAGTGAGCAGCCCTTTGACAGCAAAGCCACCCTTCAGAGGTTCCTCAGCCTCCAGTGCTTGCAGCCAATGCCCACGCTACACGTCTGACCAGGTGCACATGGGGGGTGCTTTGCTCCCCTCCCTTTTCCTTTGTGAGAAGTCAGGCCCAGGGCAGAATTCCAGTCTATTTGCACAGTGATAACACAGCCTTTTAGAAAGGAAATACAAAATAACGAATCAGGTGCAGGCATATCCCTCTGTCATATCCAGTAAGCATGTGGGTGCCATGTGAATGCCTGGTCACTCTTGTAATTACCCGTTAAAGCTGAATGGGCAATTTTCAGCCTGAAGTACATGAAATGCATGAACATTTTAATGATGCACAGAACAATTAAGAATATTACATGCACGGTTCCTGATCACCTTGAGATTTTCTCTCTACTTAGTGTTGGGGAAACTCAACCTCTTTAACCCTGTTAGAGCAGGAGGGCACAGTTGGAATGAGGAAACAGCTGAATAAATTGCAGCAAGGCAGGTTCTTTTTAAAATGCAAGTTCTCCTTCCACAAACTCTTAGATAATGATGGAAAAAGATGTCCACAGTGAATTCTGATGAAAAAAAGAAAAAAAAAAAAAAGGAAAGAAAGGCCAGAAGAATAAATGTGTCCCATGTGACAGCTGGGAAAAATAAGGGGTCTGATTCAGGTCCTGTTCTAATCAATGGGAGTCTCTCCATTACCTCTGCTAAAAAAACCCCAAAACACTAAACCCTTTATGTTTGGTTGAGTAGGCAGAGAACAGAGGTAAGAAGCAAGAAAGTGTAGTCCCTGAAATGGCAGCTAAGGATCAGATAAGCCACCTGAAATCACCCTGGTGCCGTAAAGCTTTGTGTATGAATACATACACAACACATACAGATGGTATGGATGCTATTTCAGCAGATAGCAAACCCCTCGTGTCTTCCCCCCAAACATGGGATGAGGGGATCTGGACCAAAAAATAAATCAGACAGAAGGCAGCCAGATTCTCCAAACATAACGAAGCAATATTAACATAACTAAGCAGTGCAATCCCATGTCTGCAGACAGATAAAAAGGATGTGGCCCAGTGTGGTAGGGAAAAGTCTTAAGTTATCACATATTAAGTATCTGCAATAGAAGATCCAATGTTGTTCTTGCTCAAAACATTGTGTAAATTTGGCTTCAGGAGAACTCCTGGGGATAAATTCTAGCCGGTATGTGCCAGTCTAAAATGCAGGAACTGCTGTGGCCTCAGACACACAGCCCAGTGAGGGACTAGAATGTGCCTTCTAGTTCATGGAAGGGGGATCAGCTTTCAGCTCCTATTGGGTAGGTGCCCACTGGACTTCAGCAGAGCAGAGCTCTCTCCTAAAAGGTTGGGATCAAGCCCTGAGTGTTTACTATGAAAATTTCTTATGAGAAGTTAATTAGCATATGGTAGATGTGGGTGCATTTCTTTGCACAGCCTGTTCAGAGTGAAAGAAGCATAAACATCACCTAACCTAGCCACTGCTTTCAAGTACCTTATTTTCACACTGAGTTGCTATAAACTATCCCCGCAGAATTTTGTTGTAATTACATGCAGTAAAAGGAACAACCAGGTAATTACCTCAGACTCCGCAATAACGTTTACACATTAAAATGTAAGTGCAAGGTGCATAGCTTGTATCCGTGTTTTAACCATCGGAAGAACAGAAAACTACTCATTTGAGGGGAAAACAACACATTAAAAAGCCCTCTGGCAGCTACCGGCGGTCCAGTGCTGTCCCAGTTCAGGCTGGGTGCCTGCCTGTGCTTATAACCCCACTGACAGCGACACACGGTTTTAGAAACAACCATGTGCGTCTCCAAGGGGCATTTTATCTTCCTTGGGAGCCTGGCACCCCTGCAGCATACACAGGCAAGCTTAAATGAGTCCATTTATATGTGGAGAGAGGTACTGGAGAAATCAGCTTTCTGACGCGGGTCCCTGAGCGTGCCATGGGCTGGGATTAACGGGGGCTGCCAACCCCTTGCACTGCTCTCAGGCAGCAATTGAAAACGTTGGGGGGAAGGTGGCCTTGGATTAGCCACATTTCACCTCCACAGAGTCTTCTTCCACGTTGAAGGATTTTCTGTCTTTCATGAGGTTTTGCGCTTCATTTAAGCCCTAAATAAAGCACAAATAGCCCATGGGAGTAAACTTTACTCTCTACCTGTCAGAATAATTTCCTACCTGAATTAACTTGTGAATACACTTTAAAAAAAAAAAGACATCTTCTCTGTAGCCTGATTATTTGCCTGCTTTACTTTCAAAATGCTTTCTTTAAGCTGCTTTTCCATTTTAGGTTGCAAGTGGAATCATATTAATGGACTGACAGGGTGAAGAGCAAACACAGGCTCGGACTTTATGTGGTGTATGTGATCAGGTTCATATACCTCCCCCAGGCACGACTCTTCTCTTAACATTACTCACATGGGCTCTGTGCCTGCCTAATTTCTTAGCACCTGCATGTTTTGCAGACATACTGCAATGAGCTCTTGCCATGGGAGTCGTGAATTTTCTCATCATTTTGCATCAGGAGAGGCTACACAAGCCCCCCCAGTCTGGTCTGGCTGAGTGGGAGGAGGAACTTTCGGGATACCATATCAAAAATCTCAGAAAGACACTTCAAAGAGCAAAAAAGGCAGGAAAAGGAGAAAAAGAAGAAAAAATGTTGGTTAAATATCACTACTCGAAATGCCAGCAGACCCAACGAGCTGCAGCCCTCCAGACAGAGGTGATTCATAAAACCCACACGAATCTCTTGACCCACCATCTGATAAGACCTTCTTTCCGCTTAACAGAATTTGGTGTCCGCACCACGTATCTCACGGCGGGGTCTCAAAGATTTCAAACAGGCAGCTCGGTGGTGGCTCCTGCCGGCCCGGTTTCCCGGCGGCGGGTGGCAGGGCGCTGCCGGCAGCACCACGGGAAGGCGGCAGCAAAGCCCCACCGCCCGCTGTCAGCTCGGGCTGCCCTCAGCTCCAGGCAGCATCGCCTTTCTCATCGCACTGGTCAAACCAACCAGGAACAACTGCCAGCTCTGACCTACACTTTCAGGTGTCTTTCGAACCGGAGCGCCCATGGAGGACAAGTACAGGCTTTTTGCATGGCTGCCCGGAATATGGACAGGCCACGAAATCCCAGCCACTCAAACCAGAGCTGGTGGCCCTTTCTCTTGTAAGGTAACTGTGGCTGTATGAAGTTTGCTAATGGCCTTGCTTTTCAGTAGAGCAGAACTCATCCTCTACCCTCCAACATTTTGGTGAGAACATCACTAGCCTGACACAGGCAGTTGAAGAAGTCAGGGGAGGGCTGGTGGGTAGCAGGAGGCCACCTGAGAGGATCCCAGCTGCACCACACAACCGGCATCTACCAGATGCTCTGCCCAGCTCCGTGTTACCACTTCTTTAACAGAAACACAGATCTCCTCTGCCAGTCTTACTATCACAGGTAGTTTAATCAAAGAGCTAATGAAGCAAGTGGGGAAAACACAGCCACGCAATGTGCTAGTTCCAAGAAAGATGCTTTAGGGGAACTGAAACCTCCAGTGTCCTGACAGTTGGGGGTTGAGAGGTCTGTAAAACAGGTGACCCAACTCTGCCAACACAACGAACCACTTCCAGGAGCTAAGCTCACCAAGAGCTTCAAGTCCCCGCCAGCATATCCAAACTCTGAAGCAGAGCACAAAAGGAGGTTTTTACTTTTCTCAAAGAACATGGTACTTATCACTCTTCAATCAGGCACAGCCTATCTTCATTGCATCCCACCTTCTGGTCTGGATCTAGGCTCACTTTGTTCACTGTTTCCCATCTCAGAGTCCTCACTGACAGAAGCACAACATCTGCCCCTGTAGGATTTAAGTCTGGATTTAGGGGGTGGTTCTTTTCAAAGACCTCCTCACAACTTGCAAATTCCCACAGTAGTATTTCTTTCTTAGTTCATATATCTAAAATGGGATTATTTTATGGAGAGCATCTCCCTAACGTACGAGCAGCTTCATGGTCTTTCACTGTGCCTCTCTGCTTCATTAGTGCTGCTGTTTTCCTAACAATATTTCTGTGCTAAAATGAAATTCACACACTTTGCATCCCATGAACATTAAAGACTTTTCAGGGAATAAATATAATTGCTCAGTGCATCAAGTATGATTGATCCCTCTGCATTTCCTGGTAATTACCCTCAAGAACAGTGTGCATTAGACACTCTCTGCTATTGGAAGTAGTGTCTGGGGTCTTGCGGTCAGGTTTACTAAAGTACCCCCTGCAGTGTGTGACCTATAAGACATATATGCATATCCTACTTAAGTGGATTCCATTTTGCTCTTGGACTTGCATCTGACCAAAGGAAAAACATCCATTAAGCTATTCTACCACACTACCACTACTTGAAACAAAGAAAAAAAAAATTAAAAAATACAGAATTACGTTTTTTTATCAGCTTCTACATTTTTTTTCCCTAACTTATTTTACTCATGCCCTTTACAGAATAAATTTACAAACAGAAGTCCATATTCGGACTCGAATGGATATTAACATTTACAGAGCATCTATATTCCCTCTGGAAGCATAAGATTTTGTGGGGGGGTTTGGATGAGGCAAAGTTAATTTTCTTCACAGTGGCTGGTATAGGCCTATGTTTTGGCTGGTTGGGGTTAAACTACTACAGTCTTTTTAATGATTACTTTTTATTTACAATCTAAATAGGTTAACAGAAATTACTCAGTATCAGAAAGCTTCATCTTAGTCTGGGGTCACAAATTGCCTGTGGGATAGGTACCTGTCGTTTTCCCATTTTGTACAGCACCATCTGTACCTACTGCTCGCCACTGCCTCTCTGAAAGATCTGGAACAGGCTGTTTTTGCTCTGAACCTATTCCCATTCAAATAGTGACACTGAAATATATTACTACTACCCAGTAGTATTATTACTTTAACTATTGCTTTGAATCCTGTTATTTCTGATCCTTCTAAAACAGTGGCAAAACCTAAGCATCTGAGTAAATGCCGTTCCAAATAATTTCCGGTCTTTCACCACTGCCAAAGTAAAACAGTGCACCTGCTTACTTCTCTAATATTTGGTTCAGAAACCTCTCAAAGCCAATGAGGACATTAAGCCATTGAAAAATGTTTTAGTCCACTTCAAAAATCCTTGCCAGGCCATCAACACCATGTCTCTCTGAGCTACTCTTCTCTCTTGCTACCAATATCCAAATGGATGGTTCTAAATAGTCCAACCAGCTGAGCTCTAAATCACATCAAAGGTATCGTTATCAAATGGAAAAAATGATGCGGGTCATTCCAGGAGACATTCAATTTCCTGTGGCCTACCTGAATTCCTTCTTCACACTATTTTGGCTTGAGATCCCAGAGACTTGACCAGAGTTCAGTGATTTATTCCCAGAGAGTCTTTGGTCACATCGTTCCCATTTTTTATTTAACTTTTGAAACTGGGCTCGTGCCAGCAGACATTCCCCAGCACCTATAAAATGTTTCAATGCATAGTTCGCTGGTGCATACTTTGTGAAAGGCCAAACCTTCTTGATACTCCCCTTTTCCGTGCTGTCTGCTCACACTCTCCAGCTAGCCCATAAACCAGTCCTGAAATCCTGAACAGGCCCCACGACACCACAGCTTTTTCCTTAATTGCTTCCACAAATTTGAAACATCACTGTGGCCTCTTACTTCAGAGTTAGATGGGAAGGAGTGAACCACAACCCCTACCATCTACTGAGCACACGATATTGTTGCAGATCTGTTTTTTGAGAGCTCTTAAGTAACACTTGATTCAAAACAATTTTGTACCCTGACTCACGGAACAGGCTGAGGGGTACAGATAATGTGTTCAGGCTATTGCTAACACATCTTCTCCTCTCTACATATTCTGTCACCCATCCTCATGTCTTAACTGGGTTTGGGATTTTAGGTGCTGAAGTTATGGTTCCTAGGCAGCCATCCGTAAGCTTCAAAGCTAACCTCTGTGCTACCAGATGAAGAATCTGCTAGAAAAAAAACACAGAAGAGAAATAAAGATGTCACCTGTTGATTACATGTGCCATGGATCCACACCAAAGAGCTCATCCTCTCACGAGGTGTCCCTTGAGCACAAGGACATTTGTTCTGCCGGGATGACTACAGTAACCAAAGTGTAGCTACCACAGTCTCATTCACCTGTTACCTGGCTTCTTTCTGGGGCCACAAACCTGGTTGTTCTCACTTCGCACATACTGAGAGTAGGAGCTGGGACCATGCACCATACATCGTCCCCACACAGGGCCAGAACACGGCCAGTTTCAGCACAGTCTTTGGGAACAGAACTCCGAACTCAACTTTGCAGAAGTCCAGGTTAGTGCTCTCACTGCTGGCCAGAGTTCCTCTGGAAAACTAGCATCCCATTGTGGAACAGAAGGCTTTGAGGAAGACAGGGCTTGCAGTGATGAAACCTGGTAGGCATTCCACAGACAGGTAAGAAGAAATTACTATGGCAACTCCACATGACTTCATTAGAGGTGGAAGAGCTCTTTCCAGGAGGGTGATACATTCTGTGAGGCCTAACGTAAACTTATCTTCATGGCTACAGTTGGAGAATACCTGAGAAAAATAGGTGGGTGTGTAGATAACTAGAAAATCGGTCTATACTCCCAGAGCACATGGAAAGCACGGCATACAGTGACAATACCAGAGCTCCCATCACCAGGCTTTGGAGGAACAATGCAAACTACACCAAGATTTATGTCTTGCCCACCTAAATAAGATCATATATCTTCACCTGTTAAAACTACTGTCTTACTAAGTTCAACTATAAAGTTCATATTTCTATGAATTTTGCATTTCTAAGACAATCCAGGATACTGCCAGCAATTTAATAAGTTTATAATAAGTACATCCAGGCCTACTATAACAACATGTTCTGGGTGGCACTTTTGCATGCTCTGAATACAACTATCTGTTAAGAGAGCCAAGAGCAAGGGTTAATGATAGTATTTAAGAAACAAAACCACCTCTGCCTATGATTCATTTCACAGGTTTCAGTGTTTCACAAAGCTAGGCACATAGTTGAGCAAACAAGCCTTGTGGGTTCAATTCGAACCATTTGTAGAGATGAAGAAGGGTGGGTACCACGCTTCCTTGGGTAGGGAAGAAAAGTCATCCTGTTAAGGAAGGGGTTTGGCTCTGTGGGAATAAACTTGGCTGCTACTACTTATATATATCTGAAATCAGATTTGCAGTCGTGCTGCCGGGAGACTGAAGAGGTCAGCTGTTTGTTTTATAAACTGCCCATGTTTTCCCCTCTCCCTGCCTGCTCCGGTCTCACCAGAAAGCAGCATGATGGATGGGAGAAGGTCTCCCTGCTCCCAAAAACCCCTGCAATGGAGGCTGCAGGCAGGCTGTCACCTCTGTCTGTCACTCCTGCCAGGGCAAGAAACCACGAAATATGCTTGGTGCCAAGGGTCCCTGATGCCAAGGGTCCCTGATTAGCTCCACATTCAGCACAAAGCCATCGTTATCCTTGCTCCTTGGGCCATGATTGTTACACCTGATGGTCCTCTAACGCCATTTATAAGCCGTGCCTCACATAATATAATACTGCCTGTGGAGTGGCAGTGCTCCACAGGACAGGAGACAGCACTGTCTGGAAAACGCCTCCCCCGCTTCCACAGGCAGCAGCTCTGCTGGGCTCCACATAAGACCTACAGAAAGATGCACCACTTGGACACATCAAACACTGAGCAGGTTATGAGCCTATGAAGAGGGGCCACAGGCTCAAGGCAGGAAAAGGGAAAAAAAAACTTCCCCAGTCTGAGCACATGAAAGCCTGAAAACTTTCAGACTTTTTGGATGAAAGGTGCCTTTAAGCATCTTTCCTCTAAAGAGACGGGCAGAATAAAGCCACTGTTGGAGCACTTGAGCTTTCTACTCTCAAACTCCCTGAAGTCCACAGGGAGCACTGTGTTGGCTTTGGTCAGCTTTGGATCAAGCCACAGATGCCAGGGAAAGCTATCCCAAGAGCAGCATTGCTTGTGCTGGTGCAGTCTGCCTGTGTCCCACAAGAAAAAATCAAGGAGAAGTACAGAGAATTACCTGAAGGGAAAATAATCCCGAATTTACTCTTGGGCAAAGCACAAAGCTTTGTCTTTATTACCCCTTTCCCTAGGCAGATTTTTTCTTCCCTCTTTCACGTTCACCCTTGAATTCCCTGCTTGCTTTCTGGGGACATGGGCAGGTTTTGACTCTCACAGTAGATATTACCCAGAGAACAATAATCAGGTGATTTTCACCTTCAGGTGCCTGAAACTTTCTTTAATGTTTCATTACAAGCACACACAGCTGGCTGGCAGTGCACACAGTGCAACTTGAAAAGAACTGTGGGTCGAAGTATCTCACAGCAGAATATTACTGTGGATTTAGCACTAATTCCAGCTTTATTCCTTTCCTAATTCCTGTATCACATAGCCTTATCTACAGAGATAAAGTCCCTTGAAGTGCACTTGCTTTGATGCATGGATGGAAGACTTTTGTCAAAAAAAATGTAAGATTTGCTTAGAAAACAATCACCACTATATTTAGACCATAGTCCACTCCAAACTCCCCTGACAGATTTCAGTGCAAACAAGCAAAAGCTTCCCTTGTCTGCCTACAAAAGTTGCATTTCAGGCAAGCCTGTAGTCTACCAGGGTGATGAATTTTAACCTCTTCCAGTATTTTGAGCATGGCCATGCTCCCTTAAAGCTACGACCATCATTACCAACACAGCATTTGCACACCACATCGCTACTTCCCTGACTGCCTCAGAGTATCAGTGTCCCTGAAGGGCATTCTATCGATCCAGAGGTAGATTATGTTACTTGCTTGGCTTTGGAAGATGCACGCTCTCTGCCCGGCATCCTTGCAGAAAATGGCTGTGCTATGCATGCTCTGCCTACGTTTTTCAGGAGCTCTTGGGGGGCAAGGCATAGATCTTTTGATGTCAAATCCTGTATGATTTTACAGCTGGCAACAAAGAGAATTTACATTTACAGTAGACAGCAACTTTCAGCCAGGAAGATTTCAAAGCACTTTACAAACTATCATTCAAGACAAATAACGCTGAATTAAGACATTTCTGGGTTGAAATATAGAATATATTGAACAGAACTACTCAGCAGCTTGGGGTAAAAGGTGAAGAATACAACATCCAATTGAATGCATGCAATGCAATTTTAGTTAGGCAGGATGCAATTACAAAAGCTGGAGTTTGGCCAAGCCACCAAGGTTAACTACTCTACTTTTTCAAAAGGTATCATGGGATTTTTCTAATGGCCACAAGTTAATGATGTTATGTCTGAAAGTCAGCACCTCTCCCCTTACAGTGGCCTTTACAATCATTTAATAGCAATGGTCCAGTACCAGAGTCAACGAGAAAATCCCAAATCACCATTCCCACCATCTCAGAAATTTGCTTCTCTTAGGAAAAACGGGATTGGAAAGGACAAAGTGAGTCACTGTGTCCAGTTCTCTAGAATCCCGAGAAAGATCACACATATAATCACATCACTTATGTTGAGTCTAGAAAGTTCGATACATCTTCAAGATTCACTTCAAAGTTATGAACACCATAAACTATCACAAAAGGAGTTACACAGACCTGTGATAAATTCAGCTAAGTAGCAACCTTCAGTACTTTACAGTATAATAGATACCATGAACTTTGTGGTCTCTTGCAGTACATATATCCTTGGACTATGCCACAGAAGGATTGAGACTAAATACACAGTTATGACGGTATATTCCTATGGACTACAGTAGGAATAGCTAGATGGACTACTCAAGTAATAAAGGGACTCTGGCAAGCCATTCTTTATTAAAGAAAATCAGAGACACTACCAATAATTATAATTAGAGAGAACATATCCCTGTGTGACACAGAGAAAAAAAATCTCTTGTAAATCAAAAAATCACACATGGCAAGTCAACTTAAATACGGTCATTGACACAACAGGTACTTTAAGTTCTCTGCACCAATTTTTCTGTCTTCAAATATTAATACTGGTATACAAATTTCCAGCTGAAAAAAACCCAACCAAACAAACAAGTTATCTACAATTTTTATATTGCCATGCGTGCCTTCGGATTTATCTTGGCCAACCAATTTTTTTTTTTAAATGGACTTTTAGAACATTCCCTCAGTTAAGAGATGGCCTGTGTTTTCAATTGCCTGCTAGAAAAATAATTACAAATAAAATGCAGAACCTAATTGTGATAACAAATGGTTCTTTAAAACTAGAAATCCCAAAGGCCTTTATAGTCTTCCCTTCAGATCTTGAGTATTGCTCATGTGGAACCAAACCATCAGATATTACTTGTTGGTGAACATCTATAACGTTCTTTGCTACCAGATATGAAAACTGTACGTGTCAGTAAGCCTTAGGGTATGATCTACCAAAATCAACATTGGTTTTTATGCTGATTTCTCTGTGCTTTGACCCTCACACAGAAGATTACAACAGCTTACCAGCTGCAGAACAGCGTTTGCACAGCTCATTGTCTCATGCCCCTTTGTTGAGTGTTGATTTGATTAGGTAAATGAGGTATTATGACTGACCTTCTAGAAAGTTTTGGGCTATGCTTTTCTTGTGCAGGGTATTAGATAAAGAAATCCTAATAGCATGTGGTAGCTTGGCCTCAAAAAAAGCTAGTATTCTAAATCAAACCGAGGCAAAATAAATCAAGCTTTGGAGAAGCTGGGGCACTTTCTCAGGGGCTCCTCTGGCAGCCATGAAGATCTCAACTGCCATCAGAGAACCAAACACCTATGCTACAGGATCCATCTTGTGTTAATTCATTAAATTCTAAGGAAACCGTACAATAGCTTCATTGTTACTGTAAACACTTAGCATATTGTACCATCATTTGCCAACAGTCACTTTTTCTTGGTGCCAACATTAAACTTGAAGCCCTAGTGAGAACTTAATGGGATTGAGCATTACATCGTTCGCCAGCAATTTCAGGTTTTGACACATTGTAAGGTCGCTGGTAGATGGTTCTTTGAGTTCTCAATTGTTTAATTGTTTACAGGTGAAGTGGCAAATCAGATCTTGGCTCTCAAGCTAGCTGGAAGTGAGCATTCATTTGGGACTATCTGTTGAGAATTTTTCATCTGGGAATTCATTTCCCGTAGATAAAAATTCCTATCTTCTGTTCCTAATACTCTGATCTTTATTGATTAAAAGGATTCATTCTGATTTCTTTCCCTGTGATATTGCATAATATCACAGTGCCCTGTCTCTTTCGTGAGATCTCATCAGAGGTCACTTCTTGGCCTTCTCTGAGTCCTCAGAAAGTACCACGGTGGGCACACAGCTGATTTTGCTCACAGTCTTGAAATATGTGAAGATATTTAAGTATGCAGGCAATGCAGCCAAGCTATATTCAAAGGTCTCTTCTGTCATCCAAACTGAGAATCTAAAACCCAGTGTTAATATTAATCAAAAACGGTTTATGAACGTAAGCTCCTGCTGAAAACAGAGGGATGTGCATATTCTCTTAGCTTGGATCAAGCCTTTGATGATTAAAATATTTTTCAGCTAGAGACTCCAAACAGAAACAAAAAGAGATTGAAGAAAACGTAGTTGTTAAGATTGCCTTTCTCCCAGCAAGGAGGGTTTTACAGCTGTGCATGTGGAGAAGGAAAAAAAAAAAAACCAGAACACCCCACAACGTTTATGTACCTTGGTATGAGTGCAATAACTCAGCAATAACCCAGCACATAAAAAAGGAGCATACAAAAGGCTTCAGGTGAAACTCTCTGCTGTGCAGATTGCTTGTCTGCTTTGCTGGTTCAGCCTCCAGCTCTCCACAAAGGCAGCTTTAGGTCTGGGAGATGGAACGGATCACACTCTGGCTTTGCCCGTTAAGAGCAGCACTGACAGCTGCCTTCAGACATTTGGCTCCCTATACTCAAACCGAAACATGGCAACAGCAACCAAAGGCAGCACAGACACATCTAATGTTCTTGGTGAATGGACGAAAAATGAAACCATAAGAAACTAAATTTGACTGAATATTTAACATTTCTTCAACAAAAAATGTCCTTTTTAACCCCAGTGTGGCTTTCAATGCAAAACCTGCTGCCCTAAATGAACTTTCAGATATTTCTTCTGTGCAAGAACGCAAAACTATTTTCATTTTGGTGACTCTAACTGTATATTACACAGTGGCGCAGGCTCACTGAAAACACCTGATTTTTACAGCATCCCTTCTCAATGGCAGCAGACCCTGCCATCTATAGCTGCTACAACGCATTTATTCTGCCACCATGCAAGAGAAGGTGAACAGGCATAAGCTGCAATTCACTGGGCATTTTCCTTATATTAGACATATCTGGAATCCAGTTCTGTGCTACACATTATCTTAGTGTGGCAGTGCCAGTAGGGCTTGCACTTGTGTATCTCTACAGACTGTGAAGATGAAGCACTATTTATTCTCCTAAAAGAAAATAATTACAGAACTGTAAACAGAGCAAGGCAGAAGATTAAAAGTCATCGTATTTAAAAGCTAAAATTATCTAGGGGTGACTGAGAATCCAGGTTCGTTAAGAGCATCAAATGTAAAACCAGTTTTTTTTGTGATAAAGCCTCTGGAAGCACTTTTTTTTAAAAAAAATGAAAACAATTCCAGAAGTCAAAGTGTAAGCGTAACTTCACATCTGGAAAATGTTGTTCCTTTTCCTTCCTTTTTTCTCTAAGCAATAGCCTCTCATGTTTGTGGCAACCTTGCTTAGCAGAGCTTTCTAGGAATCACAGATTGTTCTGCTTCTAATTGTATCAGAAACATTTTTTTTTTTTTTTTAATTTTGGCATGAAAGCAAATGATCTAAACACTGAAGTGGTTTTGGCAGCATGAGTTTTAAACCTTACAGCAAACAAAACATTTTTGTCACTGCACCTCCTTTCAGACATGTGGCTGGAATTAATGTGGCCCTTCCTCTTACATCTTGAACAGTTCACTGGAAGAGGCTAAAGCTTGTGTACCTTATATTCCTGTGTATAAAGTGTGAGTGACAGGCTAAAATGTCAACAGAGCTTCCATATACGTGAAGACCATGCATTGCTGTCAGTCTGTTAAACAGTTCTTCAGACACCAGCTTTAGGAAAAGAATAATATTCCAGATAATTAAATACATCCCAGAGACCTCTCACTTCCCCAGAAGACAGAAACCACCTGCCCAAGGCCACTACTGATCAGAACTTTTTGGAGTCCCTGCTGTGGGGGAGCAGTTGGGATCTTCTACCACCTGCCATTTCTTGCTTCTAGAAGTTGTCTGCTCATTTGGGATTTGAGTACTTTCCATGAAGTCTTACAGCCTAGTTCTGTAACCCTGCAAACACACACAAGACTCTCTGCCTGTAAAAACATTCTCAAACCAGTGTTTTGACCGGCCCCCTCCTTTTCAGGAGTGCAATATTGCTTGAACATTACACCTCCTGCAGCAGCATGACACTTTTCCTCGCTCCCCTGCCATGTGTTTGAATACCTGGCACCTCCCTGGTCATCTGGTGTCCATCCCATCTCTCTGGCTCTTACAAATATTACAAACCCCTACATCCATTGCTTTGTTGCTTTCCAGGAAGACCTATAAAGTCAATAAACCTCCATGACACCTTCCTGAACATCATTTTCTGACATGAATCATGCTTGAAAAGAGAAACAAAATCAGCAATGCAAAAAGAGGGAAGTCACTACATTAAGGTATGACCACAAACAATTTTTACAGCTTTGCTTGCATCCTGAAGTCTTTTTGTAATACCAGTCTCCACTTGCTCATCTTTCTGCTTTAAGAATTTGAACTCTCTGGGTCTTCTTTTTCAGCCAGAAGGATTTTAACACAATATGGATATTACCATAATAAATAACAGTCACAGAATATAGTCATTTGCATCAGTAGACAAGCCTGGATCTTTCCTAGGTGCTCCTGCAGAGCACTTCTTCTTTAACTCTGGACTGGGATTTATACAGTAAGGCAAGCTCCAATCCACAGACATATTAGAAACCACCGTTTTAATGGGAGTTTAACAGTCTGATACATTATTTGATTTCCAAATGCAGTCAGCGCCAGCCCATCATTAGACATCAAGGCAATAATGTGGCCCTGGGGAACGCTTCTCCCTAGGCCCTAATAATCACTACTGGCCCTTAAATTCATGCCAAAGTGTTAGTTCATTCAACATTTTGCTCTTTTTTTGTTACAGCTTAAAGAGAAGAACAGAGGATAATTTCATACACAAATGTACAAGAGATTTGGTGTTCATCTAGTGTGAAGAAGGTAATTTAAAAGCTCTTCTATTTAGAAAATCTAAATATAAGAAACTTTGGCCTTCATTTATTGGGATTCTGAATCAGGTCTGGAGACCAATAATAGTTCAGCTCACAAACCATAAAGAGCTGTAAGCCCCACTAATTTCATGCTCCTTTAATCTGCTTTCATCAACTGTGTGGATTTTGTGAAAGCACTCAAAAATTAGATGTTACCATTTACTAAAAGCACTGACTGATTTCTAAAGGGTTAGCTTGCAGCACTACTGAAAATATTAGTGACACAGCAAATAATCCAGTGCTATGAGCTTCACAGCACTATGTGATTTTTATTCCAGCAAAATACGTATAACCGTATGAAAGTTATTCCCTTCTCTAATAAAGAGAGAGAAAAAAATCTTGGCCTGGGTGTTGATCTGATTCCAATGAGGTTATAAATAAACTGTTACTTGTAGTCTCCAAGACAAACCAGTTTGGATCTGCTCAAATATCATATTCATTAGCACAGACTGCATTTACACAAATAGAAAAAAAAAAAAAGGTGATAGTGAACAAGGCCACTGATTTCACTGTAACGAGCAGGGCAAAGGAATTGAATGCTGTTAAGCAACAATGTGAGCAATATTGCTTTTACCAGTTCTCTAATAAATTTTTTCAACATATACTTTATTCATTTCTGTGATCATTGTTATCGTGAATAATTGCATTAAGAGTGCTGTTTCATCAAATTATCTTAGAACTGCAACAACCTTTCATGAAAATTTTTAGGGTAATTTTTACTGTGGGTATAGAGAGAGAGCTGAGCTCTGAGAAAAAAAAAAACAACCAAACAGCTTAGTGCAAATGAAAACACATCATGTACAGCAGCTCTTGGCACTGTGCTGTACAGTTACAAAGGGCATTAATGGAGAACAAGCCTGATGAGACCCAGCTGATCAACTATCATCAGCTTCTTGAGTACAAAACCCAACATCATCTCCATCCTTCTATTCCAACTCAGCAAAATTCTGAAAAAGCTCCTATGAGCAACAGCCACAGCGCACGTCAAAGCACAGACATTGTTCATGATATCCATCAGCAAGTGTCTGTGACAAAATTAAGACACCTCCACGTGCAGCCCTATGCCTGACCTGCATTCCTTGCCTCCCTGGAGATGAGTGACACAGAGGAACAATTGCCACTAGCTGAAGTGGTGGATGGACACTAACAAACTTGCTACGATCTAACAAACTGGGCATCAGACCTCTCCAGGAAGTCAACAGGAAAGTCACTTCCAGCATCAAGTAACTTCCAGTGACACCTGAGCATCTAGACTTTAGAGTCAAATTTAGATGGCAGCAACAATGATCAGAACTCCTTTAGTCATGAGAAACACTGCAGATACAGCAACACCACAGGGGTAATGAGGCAGTGATGGATAGGTCCTGAGACATCTGTCTGTGATACCACTTTGAGACAGGTGAAAAAAATCTTAGAATTTCTGAGTTGACACGTTTTCACCATCAGAAGAAACAAAGAAGTATCAATACTATTACTGGAGTGCTGTCCTAAGCTTGTTAGCCATGCTTAAGGAATTCTAATTTCTCCATCTAAGTGACTGAAGATAAGGGGAAGTAAAGAAATTACATGAGACTGTGGCCTGTTTGACTGAAGACAGAAAAAGTGTAATGGCTATCATAGGATACTGTGGGTGTGGAAAGAGAGGAATTGGAAAGAACTGGGAACAACGAGCCATTTGGTCTCTGCCACCTCTGCATGAACCCACTCAGTTGGCTCTCATCAGAGGAGATCTAGAGTGTGAACTCAGGCAAAGCTTTTCCTGATAGAAGATCCACACCCAGGAATTAGCATGAGATTCAGCTTTTCTGTTTGAATTTATACATTAAACTTTTCACCTCTCTGGAAAAAAATACAGAATTTTTGTAAGGTTTTAAAACCTGCTATAACATCTTTCAAAGTGGGGAAAAAAAGAAAGCACAAGGGAGAAGGAAATGCACATGAAAATATTATTCCTTACTGAAATCAATAGATACTGTTTATGTTAACATTACACTGCATTTATCATGTCCCCTTCCCTCATCCTGAATGGGGCCAGTGAAATCCTGACATTATGAACTCAGCTAAAACTCTGTTCTGATTACTGTATGATCTCTGCAATAATGAGATCCAGGCTGGGTTAATGTTTTCAAAGGAATGGAAGGTGTTTAATAATTTTAACTCAAAAGACTGCTGCTGAAATTAGTAGTATGTTCATTTTGATTGCTTCAGTGTTCAGAACAGATAGGCTCTGGTGATTTTATCACAGTCCTGGCATGGCTGAAACTCACTGGAAAGAAAAATCACCCATTTCACTGCTGCTTCAGGAATCAATTGGTAAAGCCCTTTATCAACAGAAAGCAGGGGAGGTGAACAAAAGCACCGCTTGTATTTGTTCTAAGTACAAAACGTGCCAGTCAGATCTAAGGAAAAATTATATGACGACTGGGTTAGAACTACGCAGGGCCAACCTTTTCTGTACTGTCTAGAGATCTCTTGTTCATAACCTCAGGCTACTATCAGCACTGTGATGCCTGCAACAAAGTACTATGTGCATATCAGTACTTGATGAACTGAATGAATAAATGTTAAATCCCAAAGCATGATGTTCCTTGTGATCTCTGCTAAAAGCCTGCAACCCTTTAAAACAAGAGCCTTAACATCATAGTATCTGTGGCATCTAAATCATCATGAGAAATGAGTTCATTTCCCATACACCGTGTTCTGCCAAGCAAAGTTATTTTTCCGAACACTTATTATGTAACTGTTCAGGGGGAAAGGCAAGACTGGAGCTAACCCCAAGTGTGCTCAGTGCTTAGCTCAGCCTGATGAGATGCCTTCTGCTAATTGAAGCAAGCTCCTCTTTAGGTTCCACCCTCCTTCACCTCCCTTGTACTCCCTCAGTCAAAGTGCTGGCAGAGGCCCTGAGCAATAAGCAGCTCCTCCACTGCTCAGGCAGTGCTGGAACTACTGCCTTGTACTGGGAACCTGCTGCATATTCCTAGAGATCCACTCATGTGAAAGTGCTTTATCAAGGTTCAGACTCGAAGAAAGAGAACAGGATATGTGGGTTCAGGGTCTGTTCTACAATTAAAAGATTTCTGTTGAGCTGGACATTTGCAGTGAATCCTGGACTTGCCTTTCCACAGATACTTTTCTCCATTTTAATCACAGGCTTCCTTTAGGCTTTTATTTGTGTTTTCACTCTTTGTAGTTACCTTGGATGACTGTAAACTGCGTGAACACAGGATGAAACACCTTAATACCCAGCACTGTTAAGAGGAGTGAGAAAGCAAAGCAGTGTGGCTGCAGAGCAAGGGCTCAGCGGACAAGGACAAGCATTCAAACTGATGAGAGAGGATCCAGGAACCGTGAATCCAGCTTAAAAAATGCCTTTCATCAAAAATAATAAATCCAAGGCACACTTTTTTTCCCCTTGGGTTTCTAGACTGCAGTGCCAGCTTGCTTTCTACCAGAAAGGGGCAAGAGAAAGTCCTCAAAAGCAATCAAAGAAAGCTCAGATCTTCAATAAATCACATGTAGAGGATCCTAAGCTTGTGTATAAATTCAAAAGACCACAGAGCCCACGATGAAACCACAAGACTTGGCAGCAAGTGCCACCCCTTGCTATGCACAGTTGGGAAGGAAGCCATCTTCCCAAAGCATTTATTTACAGCTCTCTTGATAATATTCACCTACACCTGGACCCATTAAGCCAATACCAGCATTCCCAACGCTTTTAATGATCTCCAGAGCAGGCCTCTAGAGACAGCCGAGTCTCTGAGCCACAGAAGAGAAAACTGGTGGTGTTGAGATGGAGGTTTGCTCAGGCCCCAGAGGCAAGATGTGTGGCAGCTCCCAAAAGGTTTGATTTCCCTGATGCGCGCGGACCCAGAAGCGAGTCTGCACTCGGACTAGACCAGTCAGACTGAAAGCAAGCTCTGATTCCGGCATAAATCAAGAGGAGACAGCACGAGGCCTACGGGGAGCAAAGAAAAGATGGAATCAGGAAACCACAATTCATCATTTATCTTCTCAGTATCCTGCTAACAACGGAAACTTCCAAACTAATGACTGTTTGAATGCTGCCTTGCAATGTATCACCGCTGAACAGAGTATCGAAACATCAAATAGAGAGTTATTAAGATTAACAGGATGTTTACAAATAATTATTAGGAGGTGATTGCCTAATTTGGGACTTTGGTTTGGTGTATTTACCTTCTTATATTCAAATATATCTGTACTCTGTAATATTTACACACATCAATTTTGAGGCTTCACAAAGTATTGCTATAAAAATGCTGATTTACTATTTCTGCAGAGACTGTACACATTTCACCATGCTGCAAATGCAATTTGCCAAGCTGTTTCATTCCTTCCTTTGTAGTTGTGTGATTAAATATTTTGATCTTCCTCTATTTATTTTGCTTAATAAACTTTCATACATTTTGTTCAACAAATACTACAAAGTTTGGTTCTTGCTAAATAATCTAATTTCAAAAAGGAAAAAAAAGAAAAATTTCCCTATCAGTCTTTACATTTACTGCTTGACCTAAATATGACCCCCTATACTATGAGAATCAGTGTGCTGAACATTTATAAAACGTCATATTTAATATATGAACCCCATTATTTTCTGTCCGACTTTGGTTATGATCAGTTGTAAGAAAAAGGGAACTGCCACACACACAACCCAATACTGGTAATCTGATTTATGGGCTGATGCTGCACTACTAAGTAAGACTGGGCCATGCCATACACAGGACTAAGAGAGGCAATGATGATGTGGGAGGTTCCTGCTATGCTCTGAGGACCGTCCATAGCCAGGCACTGTACAGACAGGTATGTTTTAGCTATTGCAGCTATATTCAACTTCCCTGGGTACCACTGATGTACAGTAATTCTTACCAGACGTGGTAAATTGACTTTAACGCACGTCATCTCGTGTTTCCCTGCTCATTGTGTCCCATGGGCAACCCCAGACGCATCACAAAGTCCTTGAGCGTCATTTCCACGTGAACCTCCTGATAGCAGCACTGAGAAGGTCAAAACTTTTCCCACACCACCATTATGGAGACCAGTGGAGGATAAACTATCCCATCTGCCCACCCTGGGTTTTGGCATTCTGCACAGGGGAGGTGAGAGCAATGTTTGCTCTGGGCAGGAAGGTGCAGAATGGGGAGAGGGGCCAGGCCTTAATGCCCTCTCCCCATGAAGCTGCCAGTAGAGACAAAGCAATAGGTGTTCACAAATACTTCTCTCCCTCAGGCACTCGAGCTTTGATACCTGTTATCTCTAAGGTCCATATAGCAAGAAGGAAGAAAGACAAAGAGACTTTGGAGGGTGCAAAGCAGTTCACAGGAAGAGCCTAATTTTAGTGCTCTGCATGTCCCCTGATCCAGCCTGTCCTGCTTGCCCTGCGCACAAGGGTGACCAGAGACACTGAGCTTTCTCCTTCTTCAAGCACCTTAATGTAGAACCAGGTCATCTCCCTTACCCCAGTATTATATCAAAAGTCACACACTATCAAGGGAGAAGCTGTGATTCTATGTGCTTTTTGGTTAACTGTACACAAATCCTTCGAAAGGCAGAATACAATTCTGCCGCTATGCCTATGTGAAAATGCACATAAGCATCAGTATTTATGGTGATCACAAACAAATAAGACTTCTTATTACATGGTTTTGATCAAGGAAGAGTATTCAGAAACAAAAATGTTTTCTGCTCCACTGTAGGAAATACTTAGAAACCAAATTTCAGGTATCAAGAATGATGCTTCTGAAAGCACCAATCTGGGGCAGTTATGGACCTTTTCTTACACACACCCAGTGATTTCCATTTTCTTTGTTCTTGCACAAATCTTCTTCCTCCATTAGCTGATTTGGTCAGATTTACAAGGGATGAACTGGCTCTCTCAAAGCTCCTTCTACAATCTCAGTAAAACTCTTATACTTATTTATATCTCAATTGCTTATTTGTAAAATGAAAATAACTGTACTCTTCTCAGAGAGGAACTTAGCTTCATCACAAGACACACACTGACTGTGAACACTGTAATATTCTTCTTTAAGCCGTAATAATGTTGACATTTTACTAGTGTTTTGCTCTTCCCCTCTCAGAATTGTTAGACCTAAAAACCAATGCTTCATACCATGTACTGAAATGCCAAGGAAGAGTATGATATAAATATACGGATAAGAAACAGCATCTAGAAATGATGATTTTGATCTTTCAAAAGACAAATCACTAATCTGTGGCTCTAATGAGATATGGGATGATAAAGGTCATGCTGAGTAAAGGGCTAAGCTGACATACCAGTCCAGAAGTTTCAAAACTGATATTGCTGCTCTTGTCCCATTGGGAAAAAAAAAAAAAAGCAATCCTTTGTGTGAATTGCAGCAGACTGTTACAGGCACATTGAAGAGACCCTTTAACTGTGCTTAATGCAAGGACAATTTTAAACTCACCCAAGGATGTGCAGACTGAAGCGTGGCACTGTGGCATTTTAAACGCCGCAAAATTATTCCATTTATTCTTTCAAAAGACACTTTCAGTCTGAAACTGGTAAAAGCTCTTTCACCTCTGCACATCTTTATGAGGATGATTAATGTGATACAGTAGAAGTTGCCAGGTGACTGTGAAAGGACCTTTGGTCAACAGTAACTTGAATTAGCTGCTGACATAAAAAAGGAAATGCAGAGTAACACAGCCATAGACAATGTGGGGCTTGCTAGTCTAGGACTTGATGTAAATCTGATTCAGAATTGCCAACAAATAAGACGACTTCACCAGGGCACTACTGAAATCCCTAACTTACACTGTTCATCCTCAACAGTGTTGGCATTTAAGCATCACTACCACTGGGGTGACAACTGGCACCCTGCAGAGCTCTGCAAAGACTGGATCTCTGCATTCCACTGGCTGACCTTTTTTCTTGGTTCCTTTTGCTCAGGTGAACTGGGTGCTGTCTTATAAAACCCAGCCCGTGGTACTTTACTTACAACGAAAGCAATAAAGATCCGCAACCTCTCCCAGCCGCAGAACTGTTACAAAATTGCTGCACTTCACCTGCTGCTCTTCTGCTTAGTCACCACTGAACTGGCTTGTCCGTCACTTTTAAGACCTTTGATGAAAGCTAATGCCCTAACGCTAAATAAGCAAAAAGTCTGAGAAAACAGCCAAACTTCTTCCTTTGAAGAGTTTATTCCTCTATGTCCCCAACTGAATAAATGCTGAAAAAGTGTCTCGTTCTCTACCTTCCTTTCAGAAGCCACTTTAAGCTTGTTCTGGGTTGAATTTGCAACTATGCTCTTAGATCAGGTTGCACTACGCTGATCAGGTTCAGCAGAATGCACAGACAAGGAGCAAGAGAAGGCAGAGATAGAAGGAAGGGGAGAAGAGAAAATGAAGGTGCATTTTTGGGAAAGCTGTGAAATGAGGCAGTTTCACTCCTGTGCTTTCCTTGCCACCCAAGTGAGCTCATTAATGTGTGCAGAATTTGAGGGAGATTGATTAATTGCATAAGGGCCTAGAATGGACACGGTTATTGTCATTAATTCTAAATAACTACAGTATCATACAAATTGCATCTAAGGAGAACAGAAGAAGCTTTTGTCCCTCTCAGCAGTAAGGAAAATACTAAGTAAACACTGTTAATTACAGAAACAAAGGGATGGAGTCAGGCACAAAGCTTTTAGGTCACTGACTCCATTCATAGAAGGGGAAAGAAAGGAGGGTAAGGTACAATCTAAACTAATTATAGCTTTGTAAAAATTATTTTCAAGCCATTAAGTTAGATTTGGCCTACTTACATTGTAAACTTCTAGGGCAAAGACTTGTTCTTCTCAGTACTTGCCCATCTTGCAAAATGCAGACTGTGCCCCTGACCAGAGCTCCTGGGCCACAGTATGTTAATCCCCCATGCCATGAAGGTCAGCCAGCCTTGGCTAACCACGTGCCAGCAGCTGTGCTTGCTGCTGAAGGACCTCTGGAGCTCTCACTTGGAATTAACAGCTGGCGAGGCAAAATGTGGTTTAAGATTTGTGCAGTACAGCGAAAAGATAAGAGAGACTGTTCAATCTAGTAACTGGTCTTTTCATGAAACCCCAGTATCTCTGGCATTAGAGGAGGCAACCATCCTCTCTCCATGAAGAGATCAGCATGAGTCAGGAGCCAGGCCAGAAAAAGCTTTTCCTGAGAACTCAGAGGTATAGGTAGTCCTACCCAAAATCAGTCATCCAGAATTTGGGTCAGCAAAAAAAAAGAACTGGGAGAGTTACAAAGTTGAGGGGGAGAGGTCCTCTTGGGGAATGATCCCATGTATCCTTCAGGCTAAAAGTGCTACTCACTGAGAATGAGCCCATTCTTTTTGATTTTCTATTTCTTCCAGGTCAGCTGTCTGCATAACCTGCTATACACTGAGAACCACTTATTGTCATGGTTCTGTTGTGATATGTATGATACCTGCTGGTTTTGTGAAGGCCTTGGGTGCTGGGACCAAAAACACAGACAAATGGAACAGGTGGGGGAAGGACTGAGAAGTCTTGCACAACTCTATGGCTGCAGAGAAAAAACCCCCGAAAATATAAATGTACCCCTAAAGATCCTGAAAGTGAAAGGCAATAGCAGAACTGAAACACATTATTTTAAAACTAAATTAGAGTATTTAGTTAAAAGAAGCTAATTTAGAGTATTTAATGATTTTACAATGTGCTATAAGGGACTGCACAGTGTAGAAATTCTGTGTTCTTAAACGGCCCACACCTCCCAGCACCTTGGCGATTACTTTTCAATTGTAGGTGGATAAGTTCCACAGTGTAATTTATAAGTCATCTCTAATCTGTGGAAAGCTCTGATATATTGCAGGTAAAAGTGCTTCGCTTCTTACACAGCAATCATCAGATGTCAGGAGTACAAGTGCCTGGGTCTGCCAGTATTCAGCCTCATGCATAGGTTTGAAAAACACGTGCAGAAGAGCTGGCCAGGAGCATTATTTTTTAATTAAGAGGGGGGAAAAAAAGTCTTTACAAAGCATCTTAAACTGACAAGGTGAGGTGTGTGGAATGACCTAAGACGGACAGGCACTGATTGAAAGCCATTGAGGTAATTCCCGAAGTAATTAGATCTTTGGACAACAAAGTGATGAAACAGGACAAATGACCTTTTCTCATTCGCACTCCACCAGCTTATTTTTCTGATTTGTTCCACTCTCCAGGAACAGTATTTCTCTTATATACTAGCAGGAAAAAAATATGGCTACAGCACTGAGTTGGGATGCAGAGTATCTGGATTCAGCGCCTGGCTCTGCTGCAGATTTCCAATATGACCTTGGGCACATCCATTAATCTCTTGCATCTCACTTCTTTAGCAGTAAAATGGAAGGAGAGCTACTACTTTTTCCTTGCCTGCTTGCTTGTCTTCTCTGCGGAGCCCGTAAGCATTTCAGAGCAGAGTTTCCTGGCATAACCACGTCTATAAATTTAGCAGAGGCCATGAAAGTCAAATGCTGTGCTAAAAGTCAAGCATAGAGAGGCCAAAGGCAGCACTTGGAAGCACTCTCTGGTTGCTGTACTACCTGTACCTGGGTCTTTTCTCCAGCCTAGGATGTTCCCAGGCTGTCCTGAGCTCAGCACAGCTGGCACAGGTGGAAGATGACCCCCTGCCACCCACCGGCCTTGCCACTGCAGGTAACCCAGTGGTGGTGCATTTGTGAGGTGGCCCCCATGACCTCAAAACTCCACTTGAAATACAGAATTTAACAAAGTTTTAGAGCAAAGGAGAAGGGCAGGTCTAAGCCTAAGCGACAGGGTAGCTTTTCTGTAAGACACAGTATCAAATAATTACAGACTGGCCTTACAAAGTTATAGTGAAAATTTACCATCCTTGGCGTCTAATCACCCTCTGCTACATCCGTGAGAGGGCAAATATATAAATACGCACATATACACTGCCATACGCATTCTGTCTGTATATAATATGCAAATACCTATGTGTGTATGAATACATATCATTACACACCCACACATGATCACATTTCATCACAGGGAGGAACGTCAGAGTTGGTTTAACATCGGAATAAACATCCAACTTGACACATTTTTCATAAGACCTCTGTGAATTCTGTATAATTACATTTTTGAGGATGTATTTTGCAAATGTGCCAGATAACGCCAGAAGCACGGCTTTGAGTTGACTGCATTCTTACTCCCACCAGTGTCCTTGCTATGACAGTTTTGATACAAACAGTGTATATTAGATCATTAGTACAGAGACAACCCTCTCTCCCTGCCATGCTTCTGAAGCTCAGTCTGATGAATGGGTACTTGCTACTTTTGTGTTGAGCTCGGCCAATATATCACACAGCTGTGCCCAGGGAATGGCACCTAGATTGCCTCTGACCATGCTTCTGGGGTGTTCCCTATCAGCAGAAACAAACAAACAAAAAACACACAACGTGACTACAATCAATCAAGATACACTTTTCCAGAACCATACGGAAGGTCATTTATTGACTAATAAGGCAGCCAGTTATCCAGGGCCCATTAAAAAGCACGAGCACTCAAACCTGCACCCGCATGAGGGAGACTGCCCAGTGCCGCACACAGACAGGAGCCTGTTCGCCTGCCTGCCTCCCTCTGCCTGTTGCAGTCCCTCTTAAAAAGCAGAGAAATACCTAACTTACGGAAGTGTGTGCAAAGAATAATGGGTCCAAGATTTCTGTGCATGAATGAGGAACAAGGATGGGCTTTCTTTTCTTTTTTTTTCTTTTTTAAATTTTAAACACCTACGTACTACTTCAAAAGACTAAACTTGTAAAATCTCTTCCCATGGAAAGACCTGGAAGGGGTGACAGTAATTACAATCAGTCCAACAATACAGCCTTATGCTTTACATCACCCTTTTGTTAATCAAGTGGTTGTATTGATCCCCTCGCCTTGGATGCTTTCCCTTTTACCCCAGGGCCCATGCAGTACTTTACATATGGGCTGCAGCTTGAGCTTTCACAACTCCATGACAGCAAGGCATTGAATATGATTTGGAACAGAGCGGGGCAGCCCTGCACCACAAATACCTACAAACACAAAAATGTTTTAGCTCTTCTATAGTTAAATCTGTTCTCCAGAGATCACATGCCACTTCTATCACTGTTAGAGAAGCACAATAACTTTTTGATTTTCTCTTTCTGTCAGTCTCTGCATGACTCCCACAACTTCTGGATCAGATTTTAAAAGAATACTAATTCCCTACAAGCCTCACGAGAATAAGCAGCTTTATTCAGGTGAGAAACCCCAGCCGGAGCTCCCACTGATGGAAAGGCTGTACCAGAAATCATGCTGCACTTGCAGCATTAAGGACCTTCGCAGGAGAGAGCTGCTGTGAATCAAACCACAGGAACTGGCTTTATACATTCTTCTGACCATGAAAGCATTCAGAAATCTGAATTTTGGCTATTTTTGCAAAAAGCAAAAAAGAAGGTCTCCTTACATCCATATTTATGGACTCTGTTATTTTTCATTTTTGTTCAAGATCAAATTCTGGCATAAATTGGCTCTTCTCTGTTGACTTTGCAATCACACGTGCTTACACTGACTCTGCATTGGCCCTGCTGATTCTCCTTGTCATTTCCTCCTGATGTTCTCCTGTGCAATCTCTCCTCTGAATACCACGATGATGATCAGTTACCTCGCAGAGTCTGACTCTGAGAGGTAACTGGTTAAAAAAGCTGTATTACAACTGTAATTAAAAAGACAGTTATTACAGTCATATTTGAAATTCTGTTCTTTTTAAAAAAAAAAACCAACCAAAGAACAGAAGAAATACAACCACATCCAGTTTCTTTCCTGCTATGCTCATAAAATTAGAAAAATCCTGCTGGAAAATTCTGAAGTAGTGCTGTATATTTAAATTTCAAGACACACTAAGTTTAGAACAAGATAATGTGGCATTTTAATTATAGGTTTTCTATTTATATATTTCCTATGTGGCACAAGCCCCCTTTAATGAAAGCATGTTTCAGAGTAGCTTCAACACCCAGCGTTATTGCAAGTTTTTGAATGCACCAGAAGCTTATCAGCTAAAATATGTTAATTTCTCTAATGGGGTAATGAAGTCTAAATGCTTTCAGGAAGACATTGCTATGATAATGGGTCTACTTAAAACACAACATTAGGAGAACCTTGATTACAGGTTGCTCAGTAGTTTCTGACTTCCTTAGGAGCCAGAGTTTCTTCCATGGCTAATTTGTTGCAAGAGCTGCTGGGAAGGAAGCTCATTTCCATTTAGTTAGTCAATCACCTTCGATAACAATACCAAAGAATTGGCTGCTTGGAAATATTCTGTTAATACAGCTGCATGGTGAAGACTTAAAGACTGACTTAGAGCTGCAAAGACTTTGAGGATGAAGCGAGTCCAAGTGACATGCAGGGGATCCCTTGGATGGTGAGGTAGTGGCACTTAGAAAAAAAAGCTCACAGAGAGTCATAATGAAGTGACACGTTTGATGAGACAAGAAAGAGGCAGGGGATGAATTATGTAAAGCAGTGGAGATGGCACGTCCGCTAAGGAACCACCTGACTGAAGTCTGTGCACCTCTCTGGAACAAGACTCTCTGCCCTTTTACTTGTGCAATGCTTGGTAACTTGGAAGCTCCCCCATCAGAGCCTCCAGACACCTGTGTTCTCTGTGTGGGAGCTCTTCTTGACTTTATAAACCTGTTGACTTCCCAAGACGTGAACCTTATCAACAAGCATTTCTTCCACCGTCAATACACACAAGCAGAGCTCTGCGCTAGCTTTTTATTTCCCCTGTGTTTCAGTCCTGTACAAAGCAGGACACATTCACGCCACTCGTGACCAGGAAGGCGCAAAAGCAGAGCTGTGGTACCTGCTTTGTGTCCCCCAGACAGAACCTCCACACAAAATGCTGCCTGTCAAAGCCCTGGACAGCTTAACCCCGCGCCTGCCGTTGCTTCCCAGCTGAGGGGAACGATACACCCACGTAGTGCAGCACCTTCCAGCAGCAGCATGAGGCCTTTTCCCCTGACTGCTCACCACCACTCCTGCTGCAGACACAGGGCCTGCTGCCCCCACCTTGGGTGTGCCGGGCTCTCAGCTGCCCGGCCTCGCCACACACCCACACTGCTTTACTCCTCCATGTGTCCTCCCAGCTGCAGGATCAGGCTAAAAGAGGGTCAGCCAAGCCAGCAAAGACTCAGCTCGCTGCTGAATGGGAGGGCAGGCACGTGGTGTGGATCTCGTGTGTACGTGGGAGCACTGTGCCAAGCAGCAACCTATGAACAAGCTAGCAAGCTTATACTGAAAACTAGATAAAAACTTAAAAAAAAAAATTAGAAAAAAGGAGAAAAAGAGATACTTCTGTACTTCCCAATTCATCACACCAACTTCTGACCTCAGATACCGCATCTGATTTCCATTATATGAAAATCATGCAACTCTGACCGTCATACACTCTTTGATACACTCTTTGAAAGGAAAAGAGTTTGATATTTGTCTCCATTTGTTCAGCTGGGACTATGCTGTCCCTAGTTTTGGAAACAAATGGTGCTGTAAATCCAGCAGTATTGAGCTCAGCATGATCTAAGTGAACTTAATACTCTAGCTTGGTATTTGCATTTTCTCTTTTATCAAAACAAATAGTAATCCACTCATTAAATCCAGTATTTCTGTAATTAATTTGCAGTCATTACAAATCACCTTTAATTGGATTAGCTATAATTACAATAAAATAATTTCTTGAAATCATGTTATATTTGTGGGACTTTTTTTAAAAAAATTATTTTAGAGATATGAACTCAGGTGAATATTATGAGAGACGAGAAACACTTCAAAGGTAAATATTAAAACACCCTCAGTCTTGTTTTTGCTGAGCTCATCTGTGTATTGCCTCCTTTCGTCCCCAGTGATCCCATCTTGTACTTGAACTTGACAGACCCCAATTAGCCAAAGCAGTGACTCATTGATGCTCCTCTGCTGCCTGACCTGGCCCTCGCTGCAGCACACAGTGGCAGCTGGTGGGGGCCCTCAGGGGTCTAATGGCCATCGTGACTCTCCTTTCCTCCAGTGTCTGCCTGTCCCTGGCATTAATCACCTCATTCTGATGCAGGAGGACCAAAGCCATGCCTATGTTTTAAAAACAGACAGGCATTTTCCTCAGCACAGCATGACATGACTTTAAGGAGCCGACTCCTCTGAAGCCTCATGTTTTTACGGCAAAACAGGTCCCTTCACAATGTCTCAAGTCAGGCATCCAAAAACTACTTTCCATGCCCTGAGACTAATCTTTGTATTAATAAGGCAGCCCTGGCTCAGGTCTGCACTGTACACAGTACCATTGGTTTTAGCATAAGTTCCAACCCAGCTCACACCCCCCCACTTTCGGGAAGGATTATTTCACAGCCAAGGGTGCTGTAGACCAACTACACCTCTTGGGTTTGGCTCTTCCTCTGCTTACACGTGCTAACACAGCTCCAGCGACTTCAGTCGACGTCGGCTGAAGATGTGGAGCACACCACATACAGAGGGGACATCCTCATGCACTGTACATGATTTTACAACTGCAGAAGCCACCTAGGTTTCTCTGCTCATATTCTGAGATGAAATCAAATGTCATGTAAGGAAGAAATCAAACACAAAGGGGGCAATGACCTATGGATACAGCTGACCCTAGACAAATGGAATAAATCTGCTGGAAATACAGGGTTCTCATTCAAGACCTTTCATTCTTAAAATAAAATTACATGGCACATTGGCAGGAATTCTGGCGCTGCTCTACCACCAGTCACAATTTCACATTTAATACATGCTGTAAAAATAGCACATTTGATTCACATGAGCATGTCATGTCACATAAATGTTGTGCTGTTCTGCAAGGTACATTTTCTACCGTGTATATGCCTTCCTTTCCACTTATTCCAGCTCTCACAGATCCTTGTGAACAAAAGTCCAGCAAGGTTTAATCAGGCTGAGCAATGTGAAAACTCATTTTTTAAACAGGTGGAGTTAAACTGGCAACTAAAGCACAGAACAAAGTTTTCTGGGAAAAAAAAGAGAGAGTCCAACAAAGTGTTCTGTTCTTTAAAAAAAACCCAACTCATAAATCATGCGCATTTTATGCAACCTGAGTTTATCTAAGGCTCTGGTGCTTCTATTTGACTAACCCCTTCAACAAAATGCATCTCCAGGGCTTTCAACAGCATCTCTTCTTCCACTGCTGTTGCTCATACACGTACACCTCTGTGCTGATCTGTCTCCTGCTCCCCATTTTCCACGACAGTTCAGGTCCGGTGGGTGCAACACTTGCTCTGATTAGTAAGTGAATTCTTCCATAAGGGAAAGAGCAGTGGGCCTGACAAGCATGACGCTGGCAGACCGCTCTAACCATGCAGCATCGCGCACAGGCTCTCCAGCTCCCCTGACACCCCTCCAGAGAAAGCAGGGGGCTGCCCTTCCTCAGCCCCCTCCCAAGGCACTTTCGGGCCATACCTGGCCCTGTGCTGAGCCACTGCACGGCATCAGTCAGCAGAGGACGAAGGTGTTTTCTGAAGGGTGGTGCCCGGGAAGCGCGCGGCGAGGGGCCGGGAAAAGCGCAAGGCCAGCAAAAGGCAGGGCAGGACCCCGGCAGCCCACAGCGAGCTGAGCTGAGATTGCTGCGCTTTACAAAACAGCTGGATCAATATGTAAAGGAGAAAGAGGGTAGAGAAAGAGTAATTAGAATGAAACGTAACTTTCCTCAGCTTCTCTTCAAGTTCCGTGGCCAATCATGGCATAAATGATGCAGAGCTCATATATTTAGCATCTTTGTTCAAGACATTGTGTGGCCCAATTCACTTTGCTTACAGTGTGTATATTGCTTCAAAATATAGCCTCTGACTCGATGCTCAGACATTAGGCAGACATTAAGTATGTTAATATTACAGTTGTAATTGCATGTTTTTTTTCTTCTAATTTTGGAAGGATAACTCTTTGGAATAATTACATAGAGGGTAACTTAAGTTCTGGGAAATGTTTGAGTCACCAAGAGTCACATCTGCACTCCCGCAGAAAGGCTTCTTGAAATCCTGAACATTTTTATCCTTGCTAATTATAAAGAGCTGGGAAAAGCAAAAAGTCAGTTTATGCCTTTTAGGAGAAACACACAGAGTCGATTTGAGAGATGCTACAGGGATTTCCTCTAATGGAAATAGTATAGCTGCTATGACAAGTTTCTGCCTTCAGTTTTGCCGAAGATTTGCCACTGCACTATTAGTATTTTATGTTTGTCCAGTACATTCTTGCTTAAAGAGCACACAGCCCAACTACAAACAATATCTCTCAATTCCTTATCTCTCAATAAGCTTTCCACACAGAACTCCCACCTAGAGCCAGGGATGAAATGGAAGAGGACATGCAATCCACTGTACACAGACAACTTCAGTTTGTAGTACAGTCACTGCATAATAGGACACTAAAATACTCCCAAAAGGACTGAAGAAGAAAATTACATACAACTGAAACTGCCATTTAAATGTCAGGCCTGCAGAATTCCAACTCTGAAGCTGCTTATTTTAGAGCAACCAAGGACCCATGAATAAACAAACAAATGAAGAGCTAATGGAACTTTTCAGTGTTCAAAAACGTGATTTTAAAACCTGAACATCTAACATTTTAACAAATTTATCATCCGCCAAGATAAGTTCAAGTGGAGCTGCTGCACCTTACTCTCCTCTTTCCTTGCCCAGTTGTAATGCAGATTTATTTCAGCAGCCCAGGGTCTCTTAGTAGTGTTTATGTGCTACCCGCAGGTCTGGAGTCCTCTATTCATTCACATTATTTAAATAATAATACATATGTATAATCCTCCTTCCTCCTGTAACTGTTCTACTTGAAGAACCAATTAATTCCATTTGTTACTTCCTGGTGTATTATTTCTTCTCTACAAGCTGGAATCCCTTTAGGAACCCTGTCTGCCCTTGACTACTGATTATTTCCTTGGCTTTTCAATCATCAGAGCCTTTTCCTGTGGATTTTAGAGCATTATTGTGATTGTCAATTTTAATAATGCGGGTTTTCATACTCTGTGCCTGCTGCAGGCCTTTACAAAAAAAAAAATAAAAAAGGAAAAAGAACAATCCTGCTTTCCGTAGCTTTAAAAATAAATGAACCAATTATTTTGATTTATTTTTTAAATATAAATAATGTGGTCTTACTTATTACATGTTCATATACTATGTGATACATATACAAACAGTGACACTTACACAGCTCTTCTCTCCTTCTGGTACTGGTCTAAGGAATAGCCGTAAAATGCCTTAAAGAAAGTGAGTTTCCAAAAGAACAAAGCAGGAAAAGGATCAGCTATTTAAATGCCTTTAAGCAGAAGGTACTAAGCTCAACTCTTCTTTGAGTCCTGAACCCCTTGAGTAATAGCACAAACCATTTTATCTGATGGGGCTACACCACACTTTTTCCAGACATTGTGGATGAAAAACATTTAACATATTTTCAAGAATTCACATGTTGTGTGAGCACCTGACCGAATGATCCACAAGTGCTTTGAATAAATTCAGAAACAAAGGCATTTCCTGAGGCATCAGACTTCAGGGATCAAAGTTTTGGATCACTCGTACTTCCTTTTGCACTATTAGGTGATTAGGGGAAGCATTAAGTACCTACATACCCCTGTGGCTGGGTAGATGGATTAATTTAGCTATTAGGTTTCAGGCAGAGCTGCACCACACGATTCAGTCCTACAGCTGCAGCCTGGGAAGTTATAAATCTCCAGCCAATGTCACTAGTCATGTCTATTTGCCTACACCCAGACTGCTCTGGCATGGAGTGCACAGAGGGTATCAAAACTCCTCCCTATGCATCTGGTTAGGTGGACAGCACAGTAATGCCTTCAGTTTCAGCAAGGGCTTCTGCTGATGGTTTTGATAGTTTGAATTACACCATAAACAAAAATGACCCTTCCTCCTAATATTCTGCTCTACGTTGCCACCACCACCTGAAGTGGTGCTCTGGAGCTGGGAACAGGAGAGGAGTCAACGGGAAGTTTCTTGGCTGTTACCTTGGCTGAGCTCCACAGGATGTGTCTCCTGTCCTGCTGCCTGAGTGGTGGCAAGGTGCCCACACAGTGTTTTTAAAACTGTTCACTACAGCAATGCAAAATTAGGCACAAATCTGAGATTCCAGTTACATCTGTCTGTAAATAAACAGTGCATCTGGTGCCTGAGCTGCACAGACACTGAGAGGCTGATGTTTGCGAGGTTATTCAGGACCAGCTGAGATGCAGCTCTGCCCCAGTTTTGTCCAAATAATGATTTCCAAATTAAACCCACCATAAGGCTGCTGATCAGACCAAGCGACAGCTCATAGATGTACTGTATCTCTGAGCTTCCAAATGCTGCCTCAGCTTCTTCCTTTTAGTTACTGATCAACAGAAGCACAAGTTCATCTGTTTTGAAGGATGCATTATGAAAAAATACAGCAAACTGCAGCCAATTATGTCAGGTTATAGGAATGCACCACAGTCACTCACCTAAAAATTAGTAACAGTACTCAATATAAATAAAACTAATGATGTCCTATTAGCACAGAAAATTGTGTACAAAAAGCACAGGCAGGAAATGGACAAGTTGAAATGCTGGGAAAGAAAATGTTTTCAAGAGCAGCAGTGCCTCCCTAAAACAATATGCATCTTTTACAAACGCGTTGAAGCTGAAAGGAGCAGACAGAGGCAAACAAGATAAGGGCCAGCACAGGAAAAGGTCCCCAACATCCCGAAGGGTCTCGTGTTCAGCTTTCGGAATCCAAGGAAAAGAGGACATACAGGGAAATAGGTTTCATTTCAGTGAAGGGATCACTATCAAGCTCATTAGCATATCTCCAGACCCCAGCATTTAGGTTTCTTCACAGCTGGCTCTCACACACAAACACATTTTTTTATATGAGACCATTCACGTTCACATATACACTCCCATCTTGTTTCATGAGCCAAGCCTTCGCTGGTAGACTTCAGTGAGCCATCTCCCACTAGGGTAGCTCAAGGATGAAGCTTCTTTCACCTTCTTTGGAAACAGCTGCTCCTGGCCATCTCCAGTGACATGATTTGGAAATACATTGACCCCAGTCTGATTCATGATGAATATGCACACAGAAACATAAAAATTGTGGGCATGCATTTATGCGGAATAATGCACACAAAATATGTATTAGGCTCCCTTGTAACGCTCCAACCTACAAAAGGTTAAATGGCCGTGGGTGAGAGACAGCTATTTAAATGGACCTTTTTATAATGCCAAACAATAATGCATTCTGGTTACCTTCTGACATGGCTTACTTCCAGTCAGCATTAAGGAGAATTACTACCTGATTTCAATACATCTTGGTTCAGTTTCATGCAGGCTTATTGTCTTCTAATTATCAACACAGCAATTTGATCTGCATCCAGATTAAGGCACTGCCCTGACTTCTAACACCAGAGCAACGCCTGTGGTGCTGTACTGATTTCTCAAGCAGTAAGCAGTTTGCTGTTGTCTCACATCCCCAAGGCACAAATAAGCAGATGCTGCATTAAAGCTTGTTATACAAAACTGCTTCAGTTGTGATATACATTTTTAATATAATATACTGAGTGCATTACAGCAAAAACTTCCTGGGCCAGTAAACTCCTACAAATTCATTAGCAAGACCTCAATTAAGTCTAGCTGAAGACTAGATCTAGTTGAAAACAATTGTCAAGAAGCACCTGAAATGGGTGAAAAACTTGATCGTCCTTGCCCTACGTAAGTGAGTTTACCATTGCAGTTTTCTGGACATCAGTTGGGATTGCTTCTCATGAAGGACAAGCTTCACTGACCTTTCTCTTCTTTTTCTCACAAGGATACCGTGGTTGGCTTAAAAGCTGGAATTTTTTTACAAAATTACAATTCTGAGTGTAAAAGCAAGAGGCACAACTTTTGATATTCAGAATAGTTTCTACACAGGAGACACTGGTAGGCAAATGTTTTGGAGCACGCCCTGACATGCTTTCATTCATGGGTAGGTTTAAAGGATTAGAAATTATACCTTCTGTTTTTGAAAGACAAGCCTAAAGAGAAAGCAACATTTTCACTCTGGCTTATTTGCATTTCTTACCCACATTCTTCTCCCTCAGATGACATTGTCAGCTGCAGGATGACAATGGAAGAGCACCTCTGGAGCACTCTCTAGCTAATCCTCTACACTGCCTGTAAACTATACAGTGAATTGGCCGTTACAACAGGAGCTCTTGAAAAACACATATTTCGCCTTTCCTTCAAACAGAGGAGAATCTGATGAGCACTTTGAAGAAACTCAAGCTAGGAGGAGATTATTATTCTAAACGTATTTGTTTAATGACAGTGCAATGTACAACATACCAAAAATTAATCTGGCCAGCAGCAGTCTGAGGTTTAGACAAATCATCTGATGGCTGCCTCTGGTAAACATTGCATTTATCTCTATGGTGTTTATGGTATAACTGTCTGCTATTGCTAAGAGCCATATTACAGCAGCCTCGTGTGACTGCTTACCTTAAAGAAAGAAGTTTTGTAACTTAGCCTTAGGATTACTGTCTTTTATGAAATCCTCTGGCACTAAATCTTTCCAGACAATCACAATGCAATCGTACCCAGGGGGATGAGGTAACAGCAGAACTTTCCCTTCCTCACTACTGATTATTTCTTCTGTGCTCCATTGTGTTCCTTCGGCACCTCTCTTGGACATACCCAGCACGCGCCCCAAAGGGTCACCAGGCCAGGGTGCTCTGAAATGTCTACTCCTTCTCCTCTTCATGTACATACATGACCAGACAGTATGCTTACTTCTGTCTCCACAGCGTGGTGACACCTTCATCACCATTCTTCCCCCTCATGGGAGGTAATGCAGATGAGGGTTGCTGGAGCTTTCAGCATGCTTACAAGCCCAGCTGAGACATCAAGCTGAACCAGCCTAACCCCTTACGAAAAACAGTAAAAGTGACACTAAGTCCTAAAAAATGCAAAGAATTCTCATTGCCTGTCCCACTCTGAGACACTACCATTTGACAAGCGACATGGCTAAAATGAATTCTCTGGGCCATTAATTTAACACTGGAATTTGCAGGGATTTACACAGTCACACTTGTATCATACGTGCTAGTACCTACTACTGCTGTATAAGTAGTGTGGCACTAATTTAACCTGACCTTAGTAACTGGTGCAATCTGACAGCTTCCCATGCTGTTCACTGCTGTCAGATCAGAGTCTCTTGAGGATCTTATGTTCCCTCTATGTCCCTTCAAATTAATAGCATTTCATCAGTTAGTTGCACAATGCCATTAAACACAGCAGAGATGACTGTATGAGGCCCTGATCCTGAAGTCACAGCACTTTTACAGCAAGGGAAAAAATGCAGATTATATGCCTCACTACAAGGTATCACCTAAAACAAACAGGGGTGCATATTTCTAATTATACAGGTTGCACTAATCTCTTCAATAAAGACTTCTGATATATCTAATGAAATATGATGAAAGATTGTTTCTGCTACCATTTTCCCTGCCCCTAGCAGCTGTTCAATTCCTTATTTAGGACAAAGCAGAATCTCTCCTTCCTATGAATTAAGTTGAAAAGGAACGAAGCACAAAGACCTAAAGATGAAGACAGGAAAATGCGATGAAGAGGCCTGGTGAGTTTTCAGGCTACTATGTGCAGAGGTTTCTTCCCATTTTTTTATCAGCTTTGGACCTTCTTGTGTTCTGTGTTTGTAATTGTTTGCAAATGACTATAACAGTCTAGAAGTTACTTCATAAATTGTAGCACAGGAGTTAAGATGGAAAGGCAGTACTTAAACTTCAGGTAGAGGGTAGAAGGATATGCACAAAGAAAATATAGAAAATCCTCTGGAATATTGCCCAGTATCAGCTCACGCCTGTTTTCAAGTAAGAATGAATGCCTTAAAACCAAAACTTTTCACTCGTACACATACTATTGTCAATGAAAAAATGGCTTGCAGTTTTGCAAATACTCAAATGCTGCGTTTCTTGGGGTTTGCTACACAAGGGCAGCAGATTGTTCCACGCATTACCAGCAAACACCAAGGAAAAAAGAAAAGACTAACAAAAACTTCCAAAAATATTTGAGAAAACCTGTGCCAAAACCTCCTTAGACATGTATCCATGACTAAGCACAAGAACCGAATTACTGCTGCCATACAGAGGGTGCTGCTTGCTGGTCACGGTCTAAAAGCACTGATGCAGCAACAAGCACAGCTTAATTGCCGAGAAGCTTACATATTAATAGCAGAATTTTCGGTCAGAAACATGTGAAAGCCTACAGGCTCTGGAGCAGTAAAACAGAATTGGGGCCGTATGGTGACAGAACAAAGTCTGCTGAAGAGTGTTGTATCTTCTGCCTTTGAAAGGGACATTCCAGAGCTGTCAGCTGAGCTGCAGAATTAGACACCTGACATTGCAGCAATGAGTTTTTAGATTTCAGGCTGTTCAAATGACTTCTCTCCAGGGAGGAATATCTAGCATGCAGGAATCAATTATGGAACAGGTAAAGATGTCAGTGTACAGGGGCAGCTACCCCAACACCATGCCCCAGACAGTCAGGCATATCTGCCAAAAAGGAGCCACGAGAGGATGACAGAAAAACTTGCTCCCTCTTTGAATCAGTACCAGGCAGATGATTAGACAATTCACTACATTTGTGAGATTGCAGCTTGATTATATTTGCTTTCACATTACAGATTGATCTTCCACACACCCTCAGTTCACACTATGCTAGTGCTCCAAGCCACTTTCTGGAGAGATTATAAAAGAGCCCATTTTATCATATCCTCACCTCTGAACACATTACAAGTGACACCGCTTAATTTTAGCCAATCTGAACAGCTAATTAGATGTAAACAGATTGAAAAATTGTACACACAGGACAACTCATTTTTCAAAAGGCCACTAATCTAAACAAACATGAGTCCATCAATTCACTTCAACATTTGTCTAAATGAATTACAGCATAGACTTGTCCTGCACTGGCCTTGTGATTCATGTAACAGGCTCCCTTCTCTTTTGATGAAAACTTCAGGTACTGTACGAAAGAATAAGTTATTTATTTATCAAGACTCTTTTATAACAAATATGAAGATGACTCTCTATCTGAATCTAGTGGACAATGTGTATGAGCCAAAGCAATTCCAGTCGACTCTGGTACCTTCTTCCTTGCCTCCCAAACACATCACACACATCACATCAAATGCAGGGAGGCTCTTTGTAGTAACAGATAAAAATCAAATTGTATTTAATCATGATCAAAACTGGTTGCAACTTCAGAGCTCTTTGGGTGCAGATCCTCCCCTTGGTCTTGCCCCTTTACACCAGGAGAAACGAGGAGGAAAAGAATACTGGACAGATCCTCCAGAGACAGCTGGTGATCCCCCTCCTCTTCAGGACTCCCTCCAAGCACCAGCTCAGGGTAGACCAGTAAATACACCAGGAGTCAGAGAAGTACTGCAGGACAGGGAGAACCCCAAAGGGGCCTGTCATGACTGAGGTGAGATAGGGAGCTACTGAAGTTATCCAGTGCCAGGCAAGACAAAGAAGTCCTAGGATGAAAGGCAGTGTGCTGTGGCCTATCTCTAAATACATGGCAATTAGCAGAGCGTTGCACATGAGGTTTTCCACTTGCTACTAAAGCCCACATCACTTCCCCTACCTGCATATGTAAATGCACACAGTGAGATGGGAGAGGGCAGAGAGAAATACTTGTGTGGATTCTGAAATGAACAAACACATCCACAAAATCAATCCCTTTCTGGACTGCTTAACACAGCAATCTTGCTGAACAAAATAGGCTAAACTCTGCCTATTTCATGTGTAAACTAATTTATGGTACCTAGAATTAAGGGTCTGCTAAGCATATGCTGCCATCTCCCATGTGACAGAGGCCCCGGACTTTAAAATTCAGTCTCATTTGAGCAGAGCAATCCAGACACGCAAGTGCCAAAATCTCAAGTGATGCAGCATCCTACATAACTTTTCATCACTTACTTCATTGTGCTATTGCCTTAATTTACAAACACACATCTAAACTTCCCTCAGAGTTTGTCTAGCTTTAATTGCCAGCCCGGCATCTCATTAGACCTTTGTCTGTCAGCATGAAGAGCCCTGCTGCTCATTTGTGTTCCCCACACTGGTACTTACTTTTCGTGACCTACGCAGCCCTCTCCTTTCCCTTGACAAAGCCAAAGGCATCGAAGCTTTCACGGCAGTGTTTGTTTGTCACCCCTGGCAGCTCGCAGCCCTCTCTGCTGCTTCTCAGTACTTTTGGAGCTACAGTCGCCACCCCTGGTAACGGTGGAGGTAATCTGACATCCTTACCCCTGCTCAGGAGTCTGATTCTTAAATATACCAGGCTAATGGTGGCCCTTTGCCCCGCTGTGTTCGCGGAGGACTCACACAAGCCCACTAACTACCAAGACTCCAGCCTTCTTTGTGGCACCACTGTTTCCAGTGGCCTTTCCTCACTCACTCCTCTGCTTTCTTGTCTTTGCTCTGTGGTTGTGTCCTTACGTTTGGCCACGTCAGAAGGCCTGCTCTCGCACCAACGTATCTAGCTGCAACCCTGAACCACTCGTTTCTCACTTCCCCAGTTACATCTGCTGAGAACTTGATGGATGAGGGAAGTATGTGCCCACGTATGTCACTGGTAAAGCAAACAAACAAATAAATAGCATAAGGCTGATCCCTGTGCTGTCCATCTAACAACGATAAATTCACTTACAATTACATCATGAAAGGCAGTTTTTATTCCACTAATTGTGTACCATGTCAATTTTGCATGATTCTTGTCCCTCAATCATAGTTTCATACAGCAGCATGCCAAATACTTCACTGACATCTAAACACAGTGTATCAAGCAAACGTGTAGCTTCATAAATAACATTTCAATTAGTTGACAGGATCTATTACATCAGCCCACATTGCTCAGCATTAGTTCTCATTTATTTCTTCATTGAGCAGGTCCAGGACTGAATGTCCTGCTCTACCTCAATCAATGTCAGATTGGCAGGCCTATAAATACCTGGGTTTTTCCCCCCTTACCCTTTTGAATACCCACACACCTACATTCTCTCAGACCTTTAGAACTTCCCCATGTTCTCAGACTTACCGAAAACCAACACTAAAGGTCCTTAACTAGCTCTCTTCAAACTCCTACCTGCAAGATATTTGGGGCTGTAGAGGTAAAAAGAGCCTTGCTTCAGGGCACCATCATTATCTAACTCCCATGCAGCTAGAACAAATGAGATCAAGAAGTCCAAGGCATTAAAAAATTCATGTGAAATAACATGAAATGGTTTTGACTTCTTCTTTCCCAAATCATGATATTTTCAGAATGCAATTTAGACATCTCCCTATTGTTGAAATTTTTGGGCTTCTGTTCAAGTATTCTCCTGAGCAACAAGGCCTAAAAACATTTCATGGGTTTAAGTGAAAAACTAAGCACTTTCTATAACACTATAAAAAAACCTGGGCTAAAAGACCAGGGGCAAAAATCTTAAGAACTGGTAGTGCTGTACCATAAAATTTTAACTTGTCTGGATTTGATTATGAATTGTTCTGGAATCCTGGGCTTGCACCACACTCATTAAACTTGTTCTGTATGTGCAATTACATAAAGTAGGTGGCAATGTCCAGTTTGCTAAGTCTCTGGGAATCAGTCATGCCCTTCCTGAAGATAAGCTCAGACTGACTTCAAAAACAGCAGGCAAAATTTCTGGTTTTATTTCCCAATCTCTGAAAGGAAAGAAAGCCTCTTAGACAAAAGGGAATTTAAATAACCAGTGCAGAATATATTAAATTTGCCAGATGCAGCTGAGGTCTGAAATGTAGGAGTTAAAGAAAAGCAAGTACACGAACCTTTAGAGAGACTTGGCAGTTTCCATCCCATTTGTTCTTTTAAAGATCTCATGAGACCATCTAACAAAATCCTATGTCACGCCAAAACCAGTTCAAAGCAAGCTCACAGTGAATCAGCTTCTTCAATCACTAAACCACAGAATATATTATGAAGAGATGAACAAGGATCTGAAGTAGTTCTGGTCACTCCAAGGCTGCCTCAGATCCCACTTGTGTAAGACATCCACATTCAGAAAAAAAAAAACTTAAATGGCATTTAAGGATGTGACAAAAATTAAGAATGTGCTTGAACACATGCTCTTACCCCATGAAGTAAGGTGTTTGTAGTAAGCACGGTAGAGCCATTTGAAAGCTTAAAACCCATTTTTTCCCTATGGAAGAACTCACTGCACAGAAAAGCAAAACAGTGGGCTAGATTTGCCTCTCACTGTCATCACAGCAAATCTCTAGTGACTCCACAGTTGTCACAAGAAAAATTAATCCAGGTTTACAGAGATGTAGCAGACAAATCTGGACCACTACATCTCTCTTGCTGTGTTTACAATAACAGACCAGTAAATGAGTATTTGCGATTGGACGCACCCGTTTCAATCTGTTTGCTGGAGTATCACTGGATTTGTTTGATGGTTTGATGACTTAGTTATTTGTGGATTTACAGATTTCACATGATTAGACAGCACATTTTAGATTTTTTTGCTCCATTTTGATGCAGAAAAGCAATTTTTACTCCTAAAGCAAAACCAGAGCATCCCCAGTATTTTTTGATGTAGGTGAACATCTTCCATTCACAGTCTCCTTGGGCAGCTCTGAACTACTTACATGAAGTGCTAAAAACCATAAGAATTGCATAATGTAAGGAAGAGGCTATGAATGAACGTCATTCATCCTTCTCGCCTACAGAAGTCTGGATCTTCTGCATCTTCTATTCATTTTTTTTTTTTTTTGGTTTTGCATGAATGGCTGAAAACGGGCCACAGATCATTCACTACCGGTCAGCTCTTTCCCATGGTATTTCTCAGTGCTGATAGCCTGCTTGATGCGTGGGACCTGTGCCCTCACACCAAGAACAGAGGAAAGACTTCAGCCCATTAATAACAGGGCAAGCAGTTATAAAACATACCATTTTTCATTGGATTTTTGCATGCTAACTTCAGACGCAGCAACGGAAATGCAAGCAGGACCCAGGCAACTAAATCCCAAACCAGCATCTTCCAGACTAATATTTCATCTATAACCCTGGAGAGCTTCAAGTTCACAGGAGCTGTGGGGATTTGCTTGAACATCTCAGTCAAGTGGGGTTGATGAGCTCAGCACTTAGCTCAAATGAGAGCCTGAGAGGAATCCAAAAGCTGGTATTCCCATCCACTCCATACCTTCCTAGGATTTCCAAAATTGCTAATGCATCCTACATGGCACAAAATGCCTTCTAGGCCGGGGCCTAGAAACCTGGCACTTGTGAATGCCATCTAGTCAACAAAAACATACGGGAACTTCATCCTTTCTTAAGTTTTAAAGGCCACCAAGAGACATTAACTGCCTTTTCCTGACCTAACTCTTATATAGGTCAGATGTGCACCAGCCCTGAACCAGAAGTCATGTAATCATGTTAGGACAGTGAAGAGCCTGAGCTAATAAACCCAGCCTTTCAAGGAGCTTATTGGTTTGGGCTCAGTGCCATGCTGAGGTTAACAAGGTAAAAACCCGTTTAACAAAGGAGACATATATTTGACCATCCGCTGTTAGGTCAATCATTTAAGATTTAAACATTTCCTCCAGAGGTATTTACCAAGTCAGTTCACGTTGCTTATAGTTGATTCTGTACCTTCTGATGCTGCTTTAAATTATATCTCCCAAATTAAATCAGAGTAGAAGAAGCTTTCCTATTGCCTTATTGCAGTTGACGATAGCATCTGGGGCCAGCAGCTATTCTAAATTCACATGAGAGAAGCCTGTATCACCTGTTACACCCAGGCAAAGAAGGGATGGGATCTGTAGCTCAAAATATCAATTCCCTTTCTTTCTGAGGTTAAACTGGAACAGTCAGAGTATTCTTTCACGTATTGAGAACATGGGTATATGTGTGTGTTTATCAGCATTGCATTTTATACACTGCTTCATTCAAACCAATATACGCTCCAGGTTTTATGGTGCATTTTGGCTCAAGCATGATTGCTAGGACAGTGTTTAACAGCAATATTCACTGTGTTCTGCATAGCCCTGCCCGTCAATCAACATTGCAATAAAGCAGAAAGGGAAATCACTGCAAAAGCAGCAGAGCTGCTGAATTCAAGTTAGTCATACAAAGCCAGCATGGAGACAAATGCAAATGCAACTGGGTCAAAGTAGTCATTTGGCTGTTGATTAAAGAAAAAAAAGATATACATGCTGAATCATGGTTTGCCTTAAAAAAATAGCATAGGATTCAAAGTGTTGATTTTTTTCCTCCCCGTTTTCTCTGGGTTACTGTTTCAAGATGACTGCTGCCCCATACAGATTTATAATATGTATGTGTTTACTCACACATCTCTAAGTCAACATGAAAGGCAGACTAGAATACCAAATCTATTGCTAAATCTACATGTTGGTACCTAAAAAGAGCTGCAGGACTTCAATTTTTTCTGGATAAGATTGAAGGGATAAATTGAAAGAACAAACAAACAAACAAGCCACACTTATCCTTAAAATACACACACAAAAGAGGCAGAGAGATGGAGAAAAGAAGATGGTTTGTGAGGTTGTTGATTTTCTGTTTAAAGCAGTATTAATCTCTTATTCTTTCTAGATGGCATATGGGTCTGCTGACAAACACTGTGGTTCAACAGACCCAGCACTGGCTTGGCTCTGAAGTGGTAAAGGTTATTCCCAATTCGGACACTGAACTGTGATGCAACTTCCAGCCTTTGCCCAACGTAAATATCCAGTCTCTGCTTCACAGACTTTATTCTCTCCCTGACTGTGAAGCGCCTCACAGTAGCAGGGTGTACTACACCAGAGTCCTGATCTTATAATTAGGACCTCTAGATTCTACTGTAAAATAAATGGTGATGATGATATTGATGAATTATGACTTGCTTTTTTCATTCTGCTTTAGTATAGATCATAAAGAATTAACATAAAAATCAAACTAGGATGAGGTCTGTGTACCCAGGGGCCCATACAATTCCCACTGAAGTCAGCAGGACTTGAATGGAAATTGAATGAGGCTCTGAAACTAATTCCAGGCAGGTGCTCATGGACTGCCGTGCTGGTGATCACAGCAACACCTGGTGTGACAGTCACCCCCAGTAAATCTGTGGGACTGTGAATGAAAGCCAATCAACAGGGCTGAGAGTACAGACAATGCAGGGAGGAGAAAGGTGTGTTCAGTGTGAAAATGAAAGCAAGAAGAGATGTCCTTAGCCCATTAAAAGTTATAATGAAATACTGCATCTCGAGTTTGTCGCTCTTAGAAGGAAGCGAGGAAACGAGCAAGAATTCATTATAAAGCTGCTCAAGACCAAAACATGAATCATTGGGTTCTAAAAAAACCCAGTTGTCTAGAGAACGGCATAGATGAAAATGAATGGAATCTCTTTAAATTACTCTCTGTACAAACTCTTTCACATTCATCCTTTCTGCGTTTCTGATTAGTATCTTTCTGGGATGTGGGGTTTTAAATAATTCCACACCACGCTCTCAGCTTCTGCAATCAAAACACAGAAATGGCTCTTGATTCTGCATTTTTTGTCTTCATTTACAGAGAAAAATGTCTTCTGCAGCAAGAAACTTGAACACCTACTGTCTTACCCATCTACTGGATAGCCCCAAAAGTGCATGCCGAAGGCTCAGTAATCGAATGAGATTAATGTTCCCCCATCACTTCACAAATTAGGGAACTTCTGTATGTTAGTGCTGCATAAAGGAGAATTAAATCACCTCTGGAAAAGCCCTTAAGATCATTGAAGTGCTAAGAAGCTGGGACCTCTCTGAACACAGTGTGCCTGACAGGAAAGCAACAAACCCCAAATCCTACACAATAAATTGAGAAGATTTCTCTGCAAACCCAGGTGCAAATATGTGGAAGGAAAACATGGCAGCAAAACACAGCCTCTGGCTGTATTGCTGAAGCTCTGTCTAGTTTCCTGAGAAAGGGAGGTTTGTGTGACCACATGGTGTGCTTGTCTACATTTGTCCATTGCACCAACCCCTTCCCATCTATTTCTGAACCCTTTAGCAATTCTAATTTCACGTGATGAGCTCTGCTGAGGGAACAGCAGCACTGAAAGCTGAACTGGTGGCAGTCACGGGGGAAACCACCTCAGCAATGCTGAAGTGTTGCGCTACCCTGTGACCTGTGAGCACTCCAACACAAGAAACCAGGAAAATCAGGTAGAGAACGACTGTTCCTAAGGGCTTCCTGTGCCCAAGGTATCTCAGGTACCTCACTGCAGACATACCCAGCACCTCTGACACCTACAGCCTCCAGCAGAGCCCCTTTTCTGCTGAATTAGGCGGAGGTATGGCTGGCTGGGAGGGTCCCTATGGCTGTAGTTGTGCTGAAAAAATGCTGCATTGGTTAGTTTTTTAACAACTACTGGTTGGAGAAGCATAAGAAAGGAAAATTTTCAGAAAAGCAGAAATCACAAAAGATTGCCTAAGACCTCAGGCTTCTCACAGAAACATATCCCACTCATGATTGCTGGAGTGGATTTTACAAGACTTTCTGTGATGACATCCAAAATTTATTACAGCTTTTACAACAAAACCGTGTCTACTAATAAAGAGTGATGTAGGGTCAATATTTACTTGGCTGGATTTAGCTTCTGAGGGCACATAAATATACTTTTGTACTTTAAGAACCACCATAGCTGCCTGCTAAATCTTGAATAATACAAGGCAGCTTTGTAGACCTTTAAACACATGTACCAACTTGGTTCTTTCTCCTTCAGGAATCTGCTTCCTTACTACCTGCCCAGTCATTCCCAAGGTCCTGTTCTGCTCATGAGAATTCAGTCAACCTTAGCTCCTAAAATGAAACTGCTTGGAAACCTTGCTTTTAAATTCCTACGATTTTTGAGACTGGAATTCATTACTTTCAGGGAGTGGCCAGGTTTGTTTTCCCATCTCCTCAGTACACAGATTTAACAGAATATTCTGAGTTGGAATGGACCCACAAGGATCCTTGGGCCCAACTCTTAAGTGAAAGGCCGATACAGGGATCGAACCTACAATGTTGGTGGTATTAGCACCATGCTCTAATCAACTAAGCTAATCTCAGGTTATAAAACAAACTGGAAATCTTATCTATCTTCCTTGGTACATGGAAGACAAATTTTGCACAACTTCATTAAAAAACTTAAGTGACCCTAAGCGTGAAAACACTGTCATGCATATAAATCAAACTGTAGATTTCTGATAAGCACTGAGTAAGGAATTTCTCCAGTGTAATGGTTTAGAAAGACAATATAAAAGGATCTTAGAGTAAAATAGGAATAGCTGGAAAAAACTTTTGAAAATTAATAGCAATATTTTATGTTGTGGTCTTTGGCGAGCCAGATCTGAAGCATTTTAAAGTGTCCTGACTCCCAGAAAGCAGCCTGAGTCCAATATCAGAAAATCAGGTCCCTTGCAGGTGCCTCATGCTCATGTTGTTGACCACTTCATAGGTAAAAATAATACTTCATGTACACATTGCATCTCTAATATACTGGGTACCAAAATCAAACAAAGACTAGGTGATACTTTGCCAAATAACGTGACTGTGTTTGAAAAACCCGAATCCAACCAGAACCAGCCATAAAACTGGGTAAGAGCCCAGACCTGCTGTCTGTGTCTTAAGCAGAAACCCAGCTCAGGTCTGGTGGCTGCCCCTGCTGGAGGAGTCCAGCAGCATCCCAGCCCAACGCTGACCTTGCCCTGCCGCTGCCATGCGGGTCCTAGAGCTCACTCAGGGAGCTTGGTGAGAAACGAGGGAGGCTCTTAAGGACAACCTCCCATAGCTATCCAAACTAACCCTGGCCTTCACAGAGAAGCCTGACCTGCCAGCCCCACCATGCAAGAAGCACCCAAAAGTCACATTCCCTACCCCATGGCAGAGCATGAGCCACACCCAACACTTATACTTCCAAGGACTGCTGTCAAACAAGTAAACCCATTAATGACTGCACTAAAGAAATAAAAAAGATAGTAACTAAAAAAAACCCCCAAAAACAAACAAACAACCCTCAACTTAAAGGCTAGTTTGCCTACATTTTACAGTATCCCCTGGATGCCACAAAGGGCTTAGACTATTTCTACGTTCTGTTTTGCTGTTCCTGTCCCTATAAAAAACACATTGTTCTTTCCCTGTGACATTTCTTCATATCTTTGAAAGAATGCTCTCTGTTGCCACAAAATATTTGGCTTGAATCCTCCAGTGAGGAGAAGCCAAGGGTTTGGGCTCCTGTTTTAAAAACAAAAGGAATGTTACCCTAAACATAAAACAAATGAGTGCAACTGTAACAGTAGATGGAGATAGAGCTCCTAGCACAGCCTATGAATAATTCCAAGCCCTATTAGAAGTAACACAGCTTTCTGAATTTCCTTAGAAAACAGCATGTCATGATTAGGCTCTAACTTGACTAAAATGCAAAATACCACTTTTTTCAGAGGAAGAGCTGAACAAAAGACAATATGTAGTGCGACAAGTAAATTGCAAAGCATATCCACTTAAAATCTGAAATTGCAAAAGACAATGTGTGTACACAGAAGCTCAGAGATATTAAAATATGGCTCTTACCTCCATCCCCAGATCCTGAGCCGGCATCTGAGAAAAAAAAACCAGAAAGAAATTTATATTCATGTGCTACAATATGTCCCGTATGCATGCAAAGCAAGACTTCAGTTAAGTGTGCTACAGCATACCTTACGTTTGATGTCATCCCTGAGTAAATTACAGAGATCTATTCTGAATGTAGCTAACCCAAGCCATCTTTTTCATGCCTCCATTTTTTTTTTCTTTTCCTAAAGTCTCTGTATCAGATGAAAAAAACGTAAGCCATGGAACGCTGTAATGTCCTCATAAGTCTCTGCCTTGTTTTGTTGTACTAGGACCGATGAAGCTTTGCTCCCAACAGCTGTGCAAAGTTACTTCGCTTGGCTACTACTAAGTCCTCACCACCAAGGACAAATTTTAAACCCCATTTGTTTGAGGACAGACCAATTGTAAATTCATGCCGTTATCTTTGCAAAACAGTGACATCTCATCAGATTGTAACTAGCTGAAATAAACCATTAAATTACTATTATTCAAAGTCTTCAGATATATGATTAAAATGCCATTTTTCTCGAGGTTGTTGCTGAGTTTCAACATTGAGTGCTTTATCTTTATTTTTCCTCTCCTCAACATTTGGTTGGCTGGAATGATGAGAGTCACAGATTTAGGAAGTGCACCATCACAAAACTGCCAAGCCCAGAGCTCCATTAAGAAACTTCCTAAGCAAGGCAAAGTACAGAAATACACACATGTAGGGTTACCAAAAATAATGCATAAGAGGAGTTTCTTCTGTAGGGAAGGGAGGGAGGGTTGCCATCGTATTCGCCCCCTTAGTGGAACATGTATTTACCAGCATCAAGATTAACAGAAAGAGTCTGGAAAGGCTGCTTTAGGATCCAATTACCCTATGACCTGTTGGGTCTCATTTACTGACAGCAAGGTCTGGTGGATCTGAACTGGCTTGTACATGCCATCACTGCTCAAAATTAAAAAGAAAAATCGTTGTTTAAATAATTGGTTGCAAGAACTGCTTAAAATGGTAGATTTATAGAGCAAGGCTGCATAGGACAGATGCAAAAGGTGGTTGAAATAGGGAACAGAAATAACGGTGTTTTCTCTGTGACCATGTCCTGAATTTTCCTGATTTCAGCTTTTGTCCTGATGCTCTTTCCCAAATGAGCTACTGAGGAAAGAGGACAGAAAGATGTCATCACTGCAGTGCCCTCATGGGTCTGGGAAGCACTGCTTTTACAGGTGTGCCAGGTCTCCCCAGCACAGAAAAAGAAATGAATACCTGCTATCACCTGCCTCCCACAATGAGCTACCGCATTATCTGGCTCTTTGGAGGGAAAAGACCTTGTGTCTCTTCTCCTGCCCTACCCTTCAGCGCCCAGATCCCTGCCAGCTCAGGAGGGCTGCTGGGGGTTCTTGAACACTATCTCTCTGCCCCATCCCAGGGGGAAAATCTAAGGCACATGTCTGCTCCCTTCTCCACTAAGCCTCCTCCTTGACAGAAAGAAAAAGAAGTCAAAGACCTTGATCAAGACTATGGGAAACCTTTTTTTTTTTTTCCCCCCTTCTCTGTTTCTGAAATCCACAATATGTTTCAAAGAGAATGCTTCCAACAAAGTCATTGCCAGTAGGCAAGCAAGTTTTAGCAAAGTTGTAGCAATGCACTGAAATTATCCCTTTAATCTAAAAGTTTGAACCAAAAAAAAGACCAGTTGCTGTGCTGAGAGAATTTACTAACTTGAACAAATCTTACACCACAGTAGGCTTTGTCAGCCTGAGCTCCATTTAATACCAATTTATAGACAAAAAAATTGCAGCATATGTTTTTTTCTTCTTGAAAATTGTCAGGTAACATCTTCAGAGAAGAACAACATTTCCAGGGGAAGAAGTTTATTTTCTCTCAGGTGTATGAAACACAAAATTACAGCACTGAAAAAAGTTTGTCTAATGTACTTTTTATTGACTCCTCCATCCTCAGCCAAGAAAAAATTCTGCTTTAAGTTTAAAGAACTCTCTCAAGAACAAAGACTTACTCCTCCTTCCCTTTTCAAGTTAACTTCACTGCCCACCTCTAGCAGATACCGAGCACGAAAGAAAAACATCAAGAACTCCTGCACATAAGCAACTCAGTTTTCCTGACAGGTGTTGCTCATTCACCTTTTCTAGCTGTTTCATAAAGGCAGAGATCTAAACAGGTCACGATGCTCAGAGTTAAGCAAAAGTATCTCACATGCCAGTCAGTTTTCACAAGTCCAGAACAAAACACCTGTTGCACAGACCTGCTCATTAAGTGTGTTTTGGACCAAATCATCAGCTGGTGTAAAATGGCATGACTCATTACAGCCAAAGGTCTGTTGAATCATATCAGCTGGGAATCTGGCCCGACAAGGACAAGGAAAAAACCTAAGAAACTGGATTGCAGGCAATAATGCTCCAGTTCTCTCTCTCCAGATTATGGAGAGGTTTATGGTAATCCAGATGCCCATTTATCAGACATCTGCTCACTTAATCTGCTTCCAGTAACTTGTGGTAGCAGCTCAAAAGTGTACACAGGGCACAGGATGATGAGGAGCACAAGATACATATTAAAAAAAACCCAACAAAATCAACTTCTGCGCTGAACTCTTCAGAACAGTGTCATTGGTATAATGTTATCATTGACTGTGAGCCTATACAAAGTTACTTAAAAGGGAAGGATGGCAGCCACTCGTCATACCCAAGACTGCAAAGAATTGGCCCGTAATGCATTCAAAGCAAGAATCCAAAAGGCTTTTGCCATCCAGAGGTTATTTTACTCGGGGGCGCGGCAGGGCCCTCGGGCAGCCTGGAGCACGTTGTACGTACCCGTCGCACATGATCCTTCGGACACGAGGAGTATTTCGCTCTGCTGCTTGCAGGCAGCCTGTTTCAAGTAGCACTCGTTCTGGTAGGTGTCACCGTTGGAGCCGCACACGGGCACGTAGTCGTTGTTACACTGGTGGGGACGGACACAGAGCAGCAGCGTTAGGCACACGAGCAGGTGGCACAGCACCCATTTGGGTGCCCCCCGCCCCCTTCCAGTGCTGAAACCCCAAGAAAACAACAGAGAGTGAGACACTGACCCTCCTCTCTTCACCTTTATGGCTACCAGAGGAAAGGGAAGGGGGATTTTTAGAAAGACAAATCAGACTTGAACAGGTGAGGGAAAAGGTAATCTGAATGGGCAAAGTGTTCAAGAAGTGCCCCAGAGAGGCCTCTCCCTGCCAGAATGAGCAGGGGGCATCCCTGGGGAAGGAATATGGGCAAGGCACAGGGCTCCTTGCATCTGCAATGACGGATCGTGCGCTTCCATTGGATGGCTACAGACAAACTGTAAGGAACAGCCTCACTTTCCCCTCTTCTTGCAAACACACAACTCCTCACTGCCACGGAGACGGCTGTTTGCACACACACAAGTGTCCGCCTGTGCGTTTGTGACTGTTTAAGTACTTAGCTATAATTAGAACTGACTGGACAGAGGGAAATTATTTCCTAGACACCTACAACCAAAATCCATCCCTCTTTCTGCCGTGACATTTCTGTTCCCGGCGAGCTGTGGCTGGGGTGCTCCACAAAGGTCCAAGCTCTCCCCATGGTGGCCAGTGGGCAGGAGTGGCAGCACTGCAGCGAGCTCAGCGCAGAAGTTTCTCACACCACACAACCCCTCCTTCGGCTCAAAGTCCTGCTGAGCTCTGTAAACTACCTGCTTCATTCCCTGTACCACTGAAAGACAGCTTTGCCCTCTCTTTTTCATTTAAAAAAAGTAATAATTTCATTTCATATTGAAAATTGGGCAACCTACCGGGTGCAGTTATCATAAGATAATCACACTCGGAGGCTTAGAAATACTTGGATGTGCCCTGTACATGGTAATTATACCAGGGATATGATTATCTCGTGATTACCGTACTCCTGGTATGCCTCATTGTTTAATTAGAACAAATGGAATGATCACAATTATTATTTACGAATGCTCACCTCTGCCCAAATCCGAATAAAAATTTAGAAGAAATCATACATCCTACTTAGCTGTATTATGCCAGAAAGTATCTGAGGTGTGTTTATCGGGCACAATGTAAAACGTAAACCAGAAATTTCAGGGATATTAACATCAAAAATGCTTTGGACTGAATGACTACAGAAGTGATTAACACAAACAATTGCATAGATTGCATTAATTGCAGGCCTCCACACAGAACAGCTGCCAAGAAATTATTCATAGTTGGTCAGAGTGACATTTTGATTGGGCCAAAACAAATGACATTTTCCTTTTGCATTGTATTCTCTTAAATCTTCCAAATCTGCTGCCCACCCCCAGCGCCCTCTTTCCTCAGAATAAGGAAGAAAACCAGCAGCCACAACAGTAAAAATTCTCTCCTCCTGCTCCTAACAAAGGGTTCCTCCTTGCAGAGATTTCAAATAGTTGATTAAAAGTGTTTCTAGGCTATTTTCACCATTATGTTCCAAATCTGAGCAATGTTTCAAGCATAAAATGCCAACTTCGTCCAGAAGCTCAACAGCAATTGCTGGAGGCTGATCTGGAATACATAACCAGGACAATTAACACAATCGTGCATATTTTTTAAAGCCTGAAGCATCAAATTGTCCTTGCTTTGGATACACTATCTGCCTGTCACCTATGGATTTGTGTGGAATTTGGCCTGAAGTGTCTCAACAGGCTTTGTTACACGTAGAAACAATGTTGGATTCTTTGCCCAAGAAACAAAGAAACAGGAGCAACTTCTCCCCTGATTTCGGCCAGAGCAAGGGACAACACTGCAGCTGCAGTGATCTGAAAGGCCAGACGGCCCTTCATCAATGGTGAAGTCCAGATCCACAGAAAGGAGTGCTCCATCACTCCAGAAAGGAGTGCTATGGGCTAGGCTGGAACTTATTCTAAAGCTTGGCAATTTTAAAATGTAACTGAGAGACACCAGGATTCCAGGAAGTATTAACTCTCCTGGGAGAAATATCCTCTTCTCTCCTGTGGCTTCTGCCCCGCTCAAGCTTGGCTTTGGCCAGTGGAGGTAGAGGATACTCCATGGTGAGCACAGATGATAAAGCCTTTTTCTTTATGCATCTCTGCTGTTCAAAGGTGTATTTCTTCATCTGCTGCCCACTCTTCCCACCGCTGCCTTTGAAAAACTAGTATTCAGACAGAAAAGGTGAGAACCACAGGAAACAAAGGAAATGATATCTTGTCAGATGGATCCTGCCTTGGCCTTCAGCTGGAAGCTGTAGTGGAAGTTACGCAGGAAAGACGACAAGACCACTGACGAGAAGGTTGTGATGTCAGTCACCGGGTTGTTCCCAATCCACCAGAGCTAGACTCTTACATTTGACTGTGCTAAATCCCATACTTGCAGCTCTTCACTGTCATAAAATACTTCTTGCTAGTACTGGAGAATATCAGATGTCGAAAGTCAGTTTCCTCAGTCTAGTAAAATGTTTCTGCCATTGGTTTAGACTAAGCCTGAGATGCAGGAATGATTCTTCATGCCCCAAGTAAGGACTGATTGAGCACTCAGGGAAATCCCTGTCAAAACTCCCACTAAACCCCTCAGCACAGTGCCACACTGTCCACTTCTCTCTTACACGTGCAAGTTTTTAAAATACAGCTGTAAAGCAGGGAAATGGATGCAACCAATTCAGTTGAGTGTCAGTCAAAGTCTGCCTTCCTCAGCACTTGCAGCCTCGAATGCCCACTGTCAGAGCCAGGGACAAACCAGCTTTGCAAGTGTTTGGGTCAGTATTGCGCACTGAAAGTAGGTGGTTTGTTTCTTAAAGAAAATGGTAACCTGTATAACTCCTCCTCCTGGTAACGCTGTTAAAAGTTTGCCCTTCTTCTGCTCTCCTGGATTAACTACCCCCAAAATGGCACCTACGTCTGGAACCAAGTAGCATAAAAATATATTCCAGAAATACAACAAAGCTGTAAAGTTGGACAGGTGATGTTCCAGCTCCATAAACACTGAACACATTCAACATGCATGAGAGATTCAACGTGCATGAAAAAAGGACTCCTTCCTCACATAAGAAACAGTGACTGTCCACAGTCCCGGTGGCTAAAGAGAAAAGACATTGATGGAAACACCCTGGTATATTTTTTGATGTGTTCATGAAATATAAGAGGGAAGAGCTCAGGCTGCCAGACCTATGGCTTTGGGCAGGCAGGTGCAGATCCCAGCAAGCCATGTCTCCAACCACATGCCTGCTGGCACAGCTCTACCCCTTCTGTTAGACATCCTGAGTGTGAGGGAAGGAAGCACTGGTGATTTCCCCCATGCTCAGCCCCACTGCTGGAGGGAGCACTGTCCCAGCACCTTTCCTCCCTGCCAGCACCAAGGTCAGGGCTTGCCTTGAGCTGTGGACGAGTCTGAATTTCCTGATCAGAGTGCAATGTTGTTTTTGAATTCCATACATGTCTCATTCTGAGAAGTCACAGTAAACTATGATGAGAAAACCAGCTGATATGAACCTCTTTCTCAGTACATGCCTGCTGGCTCTCCAGGGATGGAAGCCTAACTCAGGTGTTCCAGAGCAGTCTGATCATATTCAGCCTTTCAAATAAAAATAAATTAATTTTAACTCCACTTGGACAGACATGATGCATCTGTGGTTCTGGTCTGAAAAAGCCCAAATCAAGACTGCAGCAGCCCTGCTATCCATTTCTGTCTTCACCAGCCCAGGACTCTTCATCAGTACAGAGGCAAAATTAGCTTTTCATCCTTGCCTATTCTCTCAAGTTGCAGTTAAAGTCCCTGGCAAATTCAGAAGAAACATAAAACACAGTTATAACGATAAGGATTCTGCTACTGATTTGTTCACTATCACCCCAAAGAGCTGTCACTGAAATGGGGACTTGAGTTCTGATGGAGGCCCCCCTTACTTGTGACATAAACTACCTGGCCAGCTCTGCCTTACTTAGCCAGCCTCAGACACTGCACTAAAAATTAATTTTCTACTCGGGTGGCATATCTTTTTGGCTTGTCACATTGTCCACTGATGTTACAAGAGAAGCTAACATCCCCCCAAGCTCTGCCTGTATCAAAGCACGCGCGTTCGACTACAGGAGCCCCCGGCACCACATCGCCCTTCGCGGTGCTGGCACAGGATCAGCCACAGGTAATTTGCCCTGCAAGGTCACAGTCAGCCCTGCGGCTCCACAGAGGGCTCATATCAAGACAGAGAGCGTCAAGTGTTCACAGGGCCTGATCCAAAGGCCACTGGAACCAAAGATTACAGCTGATTTCAACCCATTTTCTAGTGATCAGGCAGGCCCAACTCAGTCTTTTGAACTTTTAACATATTCATATACCAATTATCTGATTTCCTGAAATCTGTTTGAACTCCTCCCTACGGAACTGCTAAACTCAGCATACCTATAGTGTTCACTTCTCAAAGAGGAGATGACACAGCCCAGAGAGGTTTACTCAGCTTCATTTATCTAAAATCCCCAGGGACCAGCATCTTGCCTTGGGAAAACAGTGCTTCCAATGCCTTCTTCCCTGCCAATAGCAACATCTGAGTTCGCTCCTTCCAGGCTATGAGTCCACTGCTTTATGCCAAATGGTAACACCAAACCAGGACCAAAGACAAGTCCAAGTAACTCTCAGTAGCTGCTCCAAGTTCCTGATGCTCATGGCACAACATCTGTCCTCGCTTACCACCAAGCAATGGGACAAGTCACAGGCATCTCCCTGCTTTACAGTTTTTTCTTAGAGAAAAATAGAGCAACCCTTAGATCACTGCACATGCTGAGCCAAGGCAAATGCTCACAACAGCATTCTCACACTGAATTTTTAACTGCATGCAAACTCCAAATGGAATAAAAAACTCCCATGGTCAATATGAAGTTTCTCCCAACACGGAAAAAACAAGCACTTCAGAAAAAAAACTGTCTTGCTCTTATTAGAGAAAAATCCTTCTTTGTTTTAAAGGAATTGGAATTTATCACTTGGGATTTTTCTCTGAAGACTTATTTGGCTCTCGAAATATACGTGGTACGTGTCATGCTTCAAAGTGAATAGTCTATCAAAGCTCAATATTAACATAATCATTACAGATGTGCACGATCTTGAAGTGTGCACTATTTGGCCTGCTCTGATGTAAATACTCAAATCAGCACTGTAAGTTTCACAACTTCACAAATCCACATTAAAATGCAAAAGACCACTAGGGCATAAATACACATACAACCCTGTGCTGGTACATGCTTAAAACTCCTTTAATTTGTTCAGGTTTTATTCAGGGCATTATTTAAAGCCCAGCTGTTTTGTGAGTGGGCTAAAACATATTAAATGGAATCCTTCATAATGAAATAGTCTGACTTTACAAACGCCTCAGGTTTAGATGTAGTCATGAGAGGAAGAGAGAAGAACTAGAAGGAAAAATCCCTACTACTCAGTAATAGCTCTCCTAAAACTATATAAAACCTAAAGGAAGTTCATCATTTTGGAACAGAGGGATTGCTCCTTAATCTGATCAGCTGGGCAGATAAACAGGCAGAAGCATTGTCACTATGCAGCCCTTCCTGAAAATATTGCATAAGCACATTACAGATCCATTTCTTTAACTAGATCAGAACTCCGAATACAATAAGCCATGATCTGTATCAGAAATGAATTTAGAAAGGACTCTAAATCCTTGTTAAAAGGGTAGAGACGAAAAATCAGAAACGCACAACCTGAAACTGCAGACCCAAAGGGACATTTAAAGCCACAGCATCTGCATTTTCCAAGAGAAACTTATGTCTTCTTGACACCAGTTGGTTCTCCTGCCAGCATTTTATACACGCTGCCAGGTTTTCCCTCTAACTTCTCTGCACATAGAGAAATAAATTGCCAAGTGATAGGTAATAAAGGGAGATCCTTAATTTGTATTCTCATTAGTGAATTAGAGAACGAAATATCAATCTTCTTACCTTGAACTGACAGACACAAGTCACACTGTCTCCAATCCTTAAACACTCCCCATCAAATTTACAGGTATTGGTGTCGCAGAGAAAGAGATCATTTTCTCTGTCATCGTAACCTCAAATGTAAAGAGGGGAAAAAAAAAAAGTCAGCTTTGGTCTAGCAAGAGGAACAATATGGGATAATTGCATTTTAATGCACACAGCACAATAACCTTGTTGATGAAACGACAGAGTCCAGATTTTCTTTTGTCCTTCCCTGTCCTCAGTTTTTCACTTTTTCTCCTATTTCTCCCTCAGTGTTTCTCTTAGTCCTTATTCCCCAGTACCTTACACATTTTTTTTTTCTTTTCTATTTCACAGACTTGGTTTCCTCAAAAGTCACCCGGTAATTATGCTATTTCATGGCTCTAGGTTGGAAATGTCATCAACTTATCCCCATCCGATCACAAATCTGTTGGACAAAAGTCCAAATTGGAATTTCTCCAGCCCGTGACACAACAAAGCCCCCAATAATAAAGACAAACAGGCTGTGTGTTTTCCGTGATGGTCTGCCTGATTCCAATGAAGATTGATGACCTCTAAGTTAACAGGAGAAGTGCCAGGTTCCCCACAAGCCGCTGAGTGAACCTAGCTCTTTGCCTTCATTTTTTCCAGGAAAAAACAACAGATCTAACTGAAGATTCAGTCCACGAATACAAGCATGAATTTCAGATTTTGCTAGCTGACTTCCCACTCCAACAGTGTGCAGCAAGGTATTAAAGAAAACAGTTATATCAGACTCCAAACCCATTAAGATCTGAATCCACTGATTTTTTAAAAAACATCCGAATGCTCTTAACCATATCACTACACGTTTAAAATTAGGAGCTCACAGTGCAAATTCCCTCCGATCTAACACATTATGTGCGATGCACACAGTACCCCAAAAAACGCTCTTTCCCTAAAAAGGCTACTACAGTCTAATTTCCCAATTATTCGGTCTATCGGAGAAGGACCGGCTGCTGACCTACATAGGAAACTCATTATAAAGGTCAGCCCGACTTTAAGGAACAGGCAGCGGGTTCGCGATGTCGCGGTGTCCATCCCCCGATCTGCTCTCCGTTCGGTGCGCACGGGAACAGCCGCCCGCAGGATGCGCACACGGGGCCCCGTCTCCCCGCGCCCCACTCCCGCAGTTACACGCCGGGCTGCCCCGTTTCAGCGCAGAGCCGCGCTCCGGCGGGGACGGGGCTCTCTCTCTGCGTGCCCGGGGAGCCGCCCGCAGCCGCGGCGCTGCGCACCGGCGGAGGGCGCGGCTGCCGCGCCCGGCGTCGTGGAGCGGGAAGCAGCGGGGCCCCGGGATCTGCGGCCGCACCGGGAACGTCGGCGAGCCCCGACACCCGGGACTTTCTGCCTTCACTATTCTCCTATATACAACGGGACGCGGCATCATCACCCGCTGAAGTTGGCTCCCCTCGGGCTCTCCCGCGCAACTCCGAGCGCCCGGCGCGGCTGCCGGGACATTCGCTGCGGGGCCGGGC
>VXAY01003121.1:1342034-1384731 GCA_013399855.1 Oxyruncus cristatus | reverse complement strand
CGCTCCGCACCCCTCCGGGCGCGGGGACACCGCCGCACCGTCCCGCCCCGCCGGCTGCGGAGATGTGGGGCAGCCCCGACGGGGCGCGGACCGGGCAGCGCCGCGCTTCTCCGCGCCCGGCGCCGAGCCGCAGGTGGCAGGGCTCGCCCGGGAGCACGGCTATGCAGAGCCGTGACAACCCCGCCGCACAAGCGAAGTTGCCGGCCGCGCACTCGGGTGCCGGTGTTTAATCACGCGCGGATGCGACGTTAGGGAAATAAAACACCATCGCGGCTTGTGGGGTCTGGAGCGGGCACAGGGCCGGCGAGGTGAAGAGGGTAAGAAACGAACACGGCGGGGAAAGCAGGGAGAAAGAGAGGGAGATCTTGCCCAGCCTCGGCAGGCAGCGGCCAAGGTCTTCTCGGGCTGCAGCACCATCCCACCATCCCCGCGACGGAGCCGGAGGAAAATGCACCATCACGGCGGCACGGAGGGCTGCTCTGCTCCCGACACCTAACGCACGCTCGCGGAGCGCAGCCCCGGCAGCAGCATCCCGCCGCCTCCAGCCGGCGATGTGCCACGGGGCTGCAGGAGCCGCCTCCCCCGCTGCGCCCTGCGCCGCGGATCCTCCTCCCCTCCTCCTCTCTGGAGCTTCAGTTTTAGGAGGCGGCTGCCAGGACGGTCGGTGGGGACTCCCCTCGCTCCCCGGGCGGCGGGGGCACAGCGGCACTGTCCCCCACACCCTCCCTCCCCGGTCGGTGCTCGGAGCCGCGGGCGGGCCCCACCTCCTGCCCTCGCCCCACCGCAGGGCCCGGGGCGGCCCAACTTGGCTCCCTCCTCCGCGCCTCTCCGGGCCCGCCGCCGCCCGGGCGTAGCGCAGCCGACAGACACCTGCCAGGTAAACGGGACCCCCTCGCCCCCGGCCGGTGCCGCCGGCGGGATGGGGAGGCTGCGGCCACAAGGACGCGTTAGACCGGAAGATAATAATAATAATAAAAAAATCGTATCGATTTCTGCAGACGGCAGCAGGGAAGCGCTTTCCAGACACGGGAGCTGCACCCCGCTGTGGGAGCGGCCGCGGAACAGCCGGACCGGGCACAACGGCGGCGTTCTGCGTTCAGTAGGCGGGCTNCACGGGAGCTGCACCCCGCTGTGGGAGCGGCCGCGGAACAGCCGGACCGGGCACGACGGCGGCGTTCTGCGTTCAGGGGGCGGGCTGGGCTGGGCTGGGCTGGCCCTGCCCCTCCTCCGGCCGGAGGGCGAAGCTCGGCACCCCCAGGGCAGCACGGCCGAGCGGGCGGGAATAGGCGCGGTCGGCTCGCGGGCCTGGAGACCCCCGAACGCGTGCGAGGAGGACCTGCTGGAAGTTTGCTGTTCCCGAAAGTATGACCTCCTTTTCGACCCCTAAGTTAAAGATTTAGAACCTGCTCTTTAAAAATACTGGCTGACGTATTCGATGGACTCACGCTTTGAGTAGTCCACACAAATCCACACAGCAGTACTACTGCTTAGTGTCCCTTCATATCGGGGTGCAGTACACGGGAACCAAGGAATACTTCATGCTCAGTTAATTCCCACATAGCTTCTCCATAAGCTCTAAAGCAGGTTTTCTTCTGCCTCCTTTCTTCCCCATGCAACTACATCTGTTCCCCTCTCTGCCCACCTGCTGCTATCTGTACTGACCTCATTTACCTGCACTCCAGAAGCCTTTCCTACAATTAAAGGGTATCAATTTGCACATTCCAATATGTGCTAAAGCTCTGATGAAGATCCACGCAAATCTGTGCCTACTGTTTCCTATTTACCAAAGAAGCCCTAAGCAGCACCGAGCAAAAAGGAAATACTAATTTTTACTGCCTGCTAGTGGTTGCACTGAATCTTATCCTTCATCTTCTGTGGGCTTTGTAGAGCATCTGCCAGCTGAGCACCTGGTGCCAGATCAATTTTTTTCTTTCCCTTTAGCTCTTTACTTCACTTTTCCATGCCATTCTGTTATTCCAGATACTGTCATATTCCTTTCTTATATTTCTCCTCTCCCCTATTCCTTTTTACCGTGTTTCTTTTTTCCACGTTCATTATTGCTTGCTAAAACTCAGCTCTCTGCTTGACAGATCACTGAGGTGTTTAAAAAGAAAGAATGTCCTGACTGGCCAAGTACCACAGTCACGCAGCCTCACCAGGGGATCGTCCTCTTCTCCCTCCCCATCTTTTTGCTCCCCCCTTGCTTCTTCGTCCCACTTCCCTGGTTCTTCTGTGTGGTCTCACTGCTCTACATCATTCCCCTGTTTGCAATTACCATGTCTCACAGTTTCTGTTATCTTTTTCTTCTTTTCCTCCATTCTCCTCTCTTCTACCAGCCCAACCCCCCTTCATTTCCACATAGCTACAGGCATCACTGGCCTCATCCTTAAACCAGTTTAACCAGACCATACAGGGAATAAAACTGCTAGGTCAGTGTTTCCCAGACGAGCAGCCAGACCCTCTCTGATGTGTCCCTCCTGTTACAATAACTCACACCCAAGATGATACCACAAGTGTATCCAGCATTCACAGTGTCATTAAATACGGCAGCAGAAGCCCAGCTATGGCCCTTGTTCTCCCCAGAGTGCTGTATAACACTGCAGCAACCGAGTTTCAGGCACACAGTTCTGACTAACGTTTACCCTGCTTTATTTTCAGCCACTCACACAACAGGCACTGCCTGGGGAGACAAAGGAGCCCCTCTATTTGTATACTTGTTCTCAGACTTTGGTATATGGAAGCTCCACCAGAGGTCCTGTAATTGCCACAACATGATGCTTGAACTATGAACCTGAAACTGTCTGAAGGGAAATCTGCTTAAGGCATGGTAGTATGGTTTTTGCTTTGACTAGCACTGGTGTTTTCCTTGAAAATGTTTTCACGGTTGATATGAAAACTTTACTTATAAAAACGTTTTTATGATAAAAATACATCTGTCTGTTCCAAAAAGGGACAGCTAGACCCACAGGCCCCTTTCCTCAATTACTCTCTCTAGCAATTTCTTTTGAATTATAGACTGAGATGCAGTCATTTTTTCGTGTAGTTCCTAGCTCCAAAGGATTCTACCCTCTTAATGTGGCACTGCGCACACAATCTCTCAGTAACATGTTAATCCCAGCTGTACTTCAACACCTAGGCTAGTTGATATCTGCATTCTTGTACTCCCTGATGTGCTCATCCCATCTCACCACTGCGCTAAAACTACTACTGGTAAAGCACACAGACAGTGTTATGCCAGTGTGAGGTACAAATTGCGACCAGCATCATATCAGTGAAATACTTAGGTCATGATGCTGAGCCACTGGTGCGGTTCCTTGTGGCTACCTGCTTGGCTCCAATGCCAGATAAGCAGCAAAAGTAATCTCCACCCTTCTTGGAAGAGCCCTTCTAGTAAGTGATGAGGGCAGACTACCTCTTGAGTATTAAACCTAATTTACAGAGTTTTCTGAGGCCTGTACAGTCTTGAGATGCTTATACTACAAGAAACAGGCAGATGAGAGGCTTCGAGGGCAGCTGATACTGTGATACAGTTTTATCCAATACACGTGGTCAAGCCACATGTACCAGTGTTCAGAGGAGATCAGCTCCCAGATGAAAAGCAGCTGTTTGAGATGTTTCAGGTTCTCAGAGATCTCAAAGTAAGGGCAGGGTCTGTCCTGGCTGTGCACTGCACTCCTTAAGCTGGGACTGGGCAGCAGCAGCTGGCAGCGGAGGCCTGGGGCCAGACTGCACCTGATCCCAATCCCACGTAGCCACGTCTGTGAGTAATGCCTTCTGTTGCTGTGCTTGGCTAGGAGACTGTGTACTGGCGATGAATTATGCAACCTCAGTTATTCACACTTGTATTTTATCTTGGCTGTGCTGCTCTTGGAAGTCTGCAGATTCCAAAAAGTTTCCCAGAACTTGGGAGAAGCCAAATGGTACAGATGAGTGTACCAAAACCTCCTCAGCAACATGAGCTATGGGTACACAACACCCATTCTCTTTCTTCTCTATCTATCCAAAGATTTTAAAGCTAAGTTCACGGAGCCCTATCTTCAAAACACTTTATAGCCCATGTCTGAACTCTCTAAAGGCCCTAGAAAGGTAACCTTGGTCAAGAATATCAAGGAAAAAAAGGCTACTTACAGCTCAGCTAATATTTAGAAACCATGTTTTCCTTGAGCCAGCACTAAAAGGATGCGATAAAGTTCCACAGCTGCTAAGAACAAAGCCCACCAAATGTATGAGGGACATTTGAGTTAGCCTCTTCCCTGTTGGCACAACATTGCAGCATGGTTTTGAAACACACCTATACAGAACTGAAAAGAATCCCAAACCCCACTCTGCACAAGGCTTGAGAATATGAGCGCTACACCGTGTATGAGCTGCTGCAGGCTACCACCACTAGTCTTAGTTCCTAGAAAAAAAAAAGGAAAAAAATCTATTTAACCCACAACAGACTTGCCCAAATAAGGTCCCAGCCAATACTAAAGAGAAGGGAGTGTTGGGGTTGCTTATTTTCAATGGTAATTCCTCTTGACAAAAGAGTGAGTCTGATTTAAAAGACTGCACCACAAAAGTCTTGTGAGATCACTTGCCTATTGAAAGACCCAAAACAGAAGGAAAGGATGTTACCTGTGCCAGCAGAAGACCAGCAGAGGACACAATGTGTATGGACTTGCTGTGTATGAAGCTGAAGTTTCTCCCCTCAGTATGGAAGAACAATGCTTATTTCAGGTCTGTGTATTTTCAGGCCTGGGTTGACCAAAAGTTGGCACACTTAGCCTAGACACGTGTTTCTGTCAGAAGTTTGTGAATCTCAAGCAGATTTTATAATCATCTATTTTTCATGTGTGCAGGAAAAGCACACATGGCTTCACTCGAATGCACAGGCAGTAGGGAACTCTTTGCCTACATGCAGTTTTACAGATTTTATACAGCTTTCAGCTAAATCACATATCTCAATGCAAAGTATACCACTCTTGGATATCACATGGATTTTTAATGCTCTGAGGGATCCTTTGGGTCTATAAACAACAAGTAGATTGCATTCATCTACATACTGACAGACTCTTCCCCCCCCCTTACTTGTGAGAGAAATATGGCTCTTGTTCTTCACTCGAACTAGTATATAATCCAAGTACAATTCATGGCCAGTAATGAGAAAAGAGTGCCATATTTTTCATTGTAATTAACTGCTTCAGAGCAAGACTTCTCATGTATAAAGATGAAGAAAGGTCTCAGCTTTGCCTGAAAGACAACTTGCCTTAAAGCAATGTGTCTCACACTTTAAGTTTTGACTGAAACATTCCACTACTTTGGTGACCTGTTTTGCCAAAAAAGCTGTCTTGTGTTATACTTTGCTTTCAACTGAATGTGCCAGCACATGCCAAGAAACAGAGAAAAGTATTGCAATACATACTGGAACACTGTTTTGTGCTGCTCCACACACGAAATTGATGTCAGAAAAAATTGCACAAAGGGCATGGAAAATGCAAATAAATACTGTGATCCTTTTACCTTCAGTTTTAATAGATGGAGTGAAATGCATGGATCCTAAAGATTTATACACCTCTTTATAGTCCATTCTGGAATTTTAAGATTCCATGCAGTTTGTAGGAGGGAGTGTATTATTTATATAAAGTCATGGTTATTCAGCAGTGTTTATTTCTGAAGAGCAACAAAACATCTTTCGGGGGAGAAGAAGAAATTTGTAACTGTTTTACTATCAGGGTTAACCAACTTAACAGTGTTTTCCATGATGGATTTACAAATAGCTTTGCTCATACAGGCACTTTTGTAGCACTGGACATTTTGCTACCAGCAGTAGAAATCACCTCCATCTCCCAGGACAGACAGCACTGCAGCTTGACAGCCCTTCAAAGAGTCAGATACAGAAAGAGGTGGTTGTGGGAACCTTTACTGTTGTGAAGATATTTGAGCTTTACTTTGCAGCTCTTTTCCCAGGACGTTATTAAATGGAAATGCAGAACTGGGGCCTGCAAGGATAAAACCCACAGCATCTACTCACTGATATAATTTCTGCGTGACATCAGTTTCTTTGCCATGTGAACAATTTCTGATGTCCAATGCAACGTAACATCCATCTATTATTTCTTTTTCTATCTTTGGGCTCTTTTGCCCAGAGCTGTTTTTAAGACAAAGAGCATGAAAGGATTATAATGTGAAAGTAAATGCAGCCTTAGCGTAGCATTGGTCTTTCTACCTACTTTACCTCATTGGAATTGTAGAGGTTGCTTTTCTTCCTAGCAGGTAATAAATCTGTTTTGATGAAAAAGAGAAACAACCCAGAGACACAAACCAGCACTTTCAAATGGTATTTCAGAGTCAACTTTTAGGCTCACCTTCTTTTAAGGTGGAGCTTGCAGAAGTTACATTTAGCTCACCTCAACTGACTGCAGAGTATCCTTCTGTCTATATACAGTTCCTGCAAACCTCCAAGGGGAAGTAATAGTTTAACTGAACAAATCCCAAGTAGTCTCACTTATCCCTCCTGTCTCTGTGTGGCAATGCTGTCAACAGAAACCTCTGAACTGTGTCTATCTGTACAGGAGAGAGCCCAACCACAGACAGATGTGGTACTGCTCATCATGGAGCTGTATGAGCCATTTCTGCTTGTTTCCAGCAGATCCTTGAGAACAGGGAGATGGTACCACTCAGCTGTTCAGCAGTGAAGGAGGAGAGTCATTTCCTGCAAGAGGCAGCACTGCTGAAGGCCCATGGCAGACACTGCACGCTGTGCTGAGGTACCTCGTATGGGTCCTCTGACATGCAGCTAAGAGTAGGAGATCAGAGCAAGGCTACAGTGGTGTTTTTACTCCCACATGCAGCTGGAGGCTGGGACCGCTCAGGGACAAGAGTTAGTGTCCCTGTGGTTAATAGCTCCTGATAGGTTTTATTTCCATGAATTTCCCATGAACCACAAAAAACATATGGCAGCCAGGAGGACCTGTGGTCATGAGCTTCATGTACTGTGTGAGAAGACAATTTTCTTAAACTTGGCACCTGCTAACATCATTTGATACTCCTCCTTTATGCATTATGAAACAATAAACACTCATTTCGTATTCAGCACCTTGTGCCAGCCCAGATCTGTAAGCCCTGCTCCATGTCTCCTGATATATTGCTAAATCATTCTAACAGATAACAGCCTGCCCATGTGTATCCTTTTGTGTAGGGATAGAGATCTGACATCACTGCCCCTACTTATGAGAAGCATCAATGGGCAACGTCTGAGCATCTCATGCACTGCCACTGTGAGCGTTCCCGACACAGTATCCGAGCACACGGTGTGGGTGCCAGGGTGCGCACCCAAAGACACTGTTACCTGTCACACATGAGGTAGCAACTTTTTTGGGCATAAAGGGCACTTGTACGCCCCAGCTGAATATTAAGATAAATTCAACCACTCTGCTGTGGTGTTGTGCCAAAGTGGCTGTGCCAGAGTGGTGGTGTGGTCCTGTGCACTCAGCAGTGACAGCCTGATAGACAGCCTTCATGTGGCCTGTCTCAGGTCAGAGAACGGGGGGTTGCAGGAGCATTTTTGGTTGTTAAGTCTAACAGAAAAAGTGTTAAGGCTCTTGAAGAATTTCATTAAAAGGATTTGCATGAGGATCAGAAGTCAGCGTCCTTAGAAATTTTTACACACACACACACGTGCATAAAAACTAATGATTTATGTATCATGAAAGTAGGTTCCACATCTGAGAAGGGAGAGGCCCAGAAGAGTTAGGCATTTGGCATTTTCTATCTCAGGATCTGAAAGGGATGCTTTGTCAATACTGACATTGTACACAACAAACTACCAACAGCAAGCACAGAGATGATGTTCTAATGAAAACGAATCTTGTTTCCAATTTAGAGTATGGCACCAATGCTTAGCCAGGTATTATACTCTACCAAGCCACACTAATCTCCTATCTGATTTGCAAGCTGTCACGCATGTATTTAACTTAACCTTAAATGAAACAAAACAGCAGTACAGAAAAATATTGTTGAAATCTGAAAACAGCTCACTCCATGTAATTAAATTTTTATTCAAAATGTCATTGCTTGTGTATGATAGAAACACTTTTTGTGATCAGTCAGGCAATTTCTAAATAATAGGTACTTTTATTTGACGGCATACCAACTCAAAACAGTAAAAAATGCAAATGAAGATCCTTCACTAACTAAAACACTGATGTCAAATGATACGCATAAAAGGTAACTTATAAAAAAATCCCAAACCAATTTGTCAAGTACATCAAGTAAAGCTCTGGAATAGTATAGAGTACCTTGTTGCCTTAAACAGAAAGTTTAATAGCTTCCATTTAAAGGAAGAGGAATTAAAGGCAGAGTGCAGTCCTAAACACCACTCATATGTACTCTGAAAATAGCGGCAGAGTAGTTTTTCAGAGGTCTGTGACACAAAAACAGAAAGCATCCTGGGTACTCACTGCCCAACACGTGAAAAATGGCTTTTGCATCTACTAATACTGGGAGGCCCAAACTTAAGGTGAACAAGATATCTCTGCCCTTGTGATATCCACAAAGTTACTCAACCCTCTCTGCAACCTCTCAACCCCTTTTTTCTTCTGCTGATGATCTGTGTCTTTGCTGACCCCACTCCACCCCCAGACCCTGTCCTATGAGGTCTGGAGGCACAGCATGCACCCTGATCCATTATCCAATGGTCCCATGCTGCGGGGAGAAGCAGGACCCTCTGGCATAAGTTGTCTTGGTTGAGTGTCTACCCCCCTCCTGCTGCAACCCTAGAGGGTCTCAGTCCCAGCTTGGTGAGCATGGAAGAAGCAGAATAGAACTGGCAAAGGCTTCTGCTTCCTATGGAAATAGCACACTCTGACCAGAGTACAGCCTTGTCACTTGTTTTTCCTTTGCTTCCCAAAGCGTACCACAACTTTGGAGCAAAGCAATTACTATTAGATGCCATGCAGGAGAAATACACAGCAGTTATGAGAAGTTCTCTGCAATCCCCCCCTGTCCTGCATTAAGCCCCTGCCTCACTGTACACCAGCAGACAGGGCATGGAGGAGTCTGGCGCAAGGAGGACTCCAAGAGATCCCCTGCCGATGATTTATGAGCTTAGACTGCTCTAAAATGGTTCTTATTTCCATCGTAGCAGGAAGATGTCAAATCTGCTACGTGCCAGCTCTGTAACTGAGCAGGGTGTGTGGGTATGCAATATGTTGATAACAGACAAGGTGCCAGTAGATGGCTCTCAAGATATGAGGCCTATGGCTTTCACAGGGCTGAGGCACCTTGGTTAGTGAGCAATAGCTGCTTCTGCTGCATGCCGGGAACAAAATAACCACTCAAACTGTATTTTGGAAAGGTGACAGGCCAGGGAGTGCGTGAAACTGGAGTATCGTCTCTCCAGACCTGTCCAAAAATATGAAAGTTCTTTGCTTAATTATTTTTTGATAAGTCAAGTTTGAAATGCAACCCCTTTTTAGTAAAGCATGCTTGAAATTCCCCTTTAATTCTTTTAGTGAGATTTAAGGGCTGTTTAAGCAGACTGGAAAAAGCTGAGATAATGCTTCTGCAGTACCCCTGTTACCGTGCAAGGAGAGGTATTCCCAGTCCCAGCGGGGTTATGTAGTTAATAAGTTAGATTTTCTTAACTAAACAGTTGAGCTATGTCTATTTAGAGTTGATTTTCTCAACCATACATGAACTAACACCCCTAAGGGGAAGGGGTCCAGGAGGGATGCTCACAGTTAGAAATTCTACAGAGGATTGAAATGAATTTTTAGTACTGTATAACTACAGTAGATAACATTTAATTGCATAGAGGAGATGAGAGGTGAGGGGAGAGAAAAGAGAGGGAGAAAAGAGAGGGAGAAAAGAGAGGGAGAAAAGAGAGGGAGAAAAGAGAGGGAGAAAAGAGAGGGAGAAAAGAGAGGGAGAAAAGAGAGGGAGAAAAGAGAGGGAGAAAAGAGAGGGAGAAAAGAGAGGGAGAAAAGAGAGGGAGAAAAGAGATCTCATTCTCAGTCTGGGTAGAGATGTATATCCCAAGCCTAAATTTTATGAATGAGTAAAGTAGATAACAAAACCAAAAGCAGTCAGATTCGTCTAGCCATTTAATAACTCTTAAAATAAGGAATAGGATTTTTACAATATGACTTTACAGAGACAGTTCACCATATAGTAAATAAATTAGAAATTCTGCTTGAAATTTTATTAAAATTTTAATTAAATTTGGTTTTGTCATCGCTTTAAATGCAGTTTTCCACACAGCATGTCCTGAGGCCTGTGTCATCCAACTGTGACACGTCTTCCTGGTCAGCAACACCAGTCTATATTTATTATACACCCTCTGTTTCATGGCAGGGACAACCAGAGTGATTGCTGACTAAATAATTAGCCAAGGGAACTCCATCTCTGTATGTTTCTGTACTTATTAGGTTAGTGAGAAAAATACAACTTACTTTTATAATCTCTTTCCCTATAGGTACCTGGCACTTTCCAGGAGCAAGGTAGGGAGAAAACATAATTGCTAAAAGCTCACACGCTCGTTATTAGACTAATGATACCTTTTTCTCTCAGTCTTGCCTGATAAAGGCATCTGTAGAAGTGAACATGTAGAGCTGCTGCTTCCCATTTTAAAAAGGAAGAGAAATGCAGGCTTGTAGTATTTCACCCCCATCAAGCAATAGTGTGAGTATGTAAAATAGTACAGTATTATATAATATAGTAGAATAAGGTAACATAATATAGTATTATTGTCATACACTGTGTGCCAAAACCATGTACAGCCACAAGACAAATTAGGGTGAAGGCATGAGGCATGTACTGACCCCATCCAATGTTAGGGAGTTCTGAGTGACCTGCCTTACTTCTGTGCCCTCCAGAGGAACAATGCTTCCTAATTTCAGGTCCTGCTCCCAAGTTTCTGTGTCCATATCTTTGCTCTTGCTTCCTCCTACTCTATTTTTACCACAGGCTACAGAGGGAATTTAAGGAAAGTAGTGGAGTAAGCTTTGTCAGATGAGTTAGGTCTCCCACCTGTTTTGGATGAAGGTGTGTCTTGTATTTCAGACTTTAAAAAAAAAAGAATGAACTTTAGTTGAGAAGTTGGACTGGGTTGAGCTAGGATCAAACGGGTTTCTTTTGGATTCATCACCTGTGATTTTTACAGAAGATGAAGATCACTACAAGAAGATAACTCTCCAAAGCCTTGCATCAAGCTGCTTTCACATTTAAGAAAGAACTGAAACCTCAGGTTTAAGTTGAACTTCGACTATGTTAGTGTAAATTACAGCCCTGAATGGTAACCTTTCCCATATTAATACGGGTACCAGAAGTTCTGAGTCATGTAAAAAAAGATTTCATTTTCCTATGAGGCCATAATTTCTCCTTCCCCCCCACCACCAATTCCTCCCATATAAGGAGGTAGAGACTGGTATTAGCACTGGCAGGAAGTTGGCTGACATTCTGATCCCACTGAAATCAATGTGAGTTAGTTATTTTGGTTAGTTGGGGTTTTTTTTCCACCAGCTTTCATGACTAATATAGTTACTCCCTGATTTACATGCTATTATCTCCCTATGAACTTTAGAGAGTCTCATGCTCATTTCTTTTTATTACAGCCCTAGAAACTATTTAAGAAAAGCTCACCTTGAAGTGTAGAAGACAAGGTGGTGGTTCAGCAAATATGGGCTACCTAATGAATTCATGGCTTCCCCTATAGAACTGTTCTAATGGTGGTGAGGCATGATGGGAATTTTTGAAGAGAAATGTGATAAAATAAGTTTCACTTATTATGCTTCTCCCCGATTCCATCTCCCGTTCTGAACATCTGGTGTGCCTCAAAAAGATTCTTTTACATGGAGCCTGGCTCCCAATTTTCTCAGCCGTTATTTATTACATCGTTTGGGCTTTAGAAGAGATTGCTGAACCAGTGTGGATAATCTAAAAAATAAACTTAATCTAAAACTAATGCAAACTGTACAGCATAGGAGATTTAGAAAAGCCTACTTAGCAGTTAAGTAAAACCCTTGCATTTATCTTGGTACTTCCTGAATCCACCTCTGAACAGATATGGGACCAAAAAAAAAACAAACCCAAAAGTACTTTCTTGGTGTGACCTGAAAGCAGAAATTCCACACACAAGACTAATTGAAAAAGATTGTCTGAACAACATTTAGGGATCAGAGTGGTTTGACCTCCCCAGCATTGTCCCTATCTCAGTGGCCAGGTGACACTAGGAAGTTTCAGCCCTTGTTTTGAAAACAGTGCCTATTACCCACACTCAAGCCAAAGCATCTTTTTTAATTTAAGTTATGGCTGCCTTAATAGCTTACTGCCTGAGATGTTCTTCAATACTGAGGCAAAATGCTTTCCAACTGTGCACAATCAAATCTAAGGGGCTGGTTAATGCTGCATGCTGGGAAACAACGTATTTGGGAGGTAGAAAGGTGACTAGCACCTCCTCAGCTCTGTCCAAATACAAAGCTAAAACAATCTGGATTGGTTGTGGACATTGCATACGAAATTCCTTAGCATCTCATGTCTTCAGAGTTGAGGGTATTGCCAACAGCTTCAGCAAATGAAGCAAAATAATCCCCGATTCAAGGCTTTCAGGAGCATGAGAGGCAGAACGATCGGCAGCAGCGGTGCTGCTCTCACACTGTTTGTTAAATGTGGTGTTGTAACATGAAAGCTCAAGGGCTCGCGAACCCAGGTGGAGTAGTTTTTCTGTAGTCTTGCAGTAACAAAGACTAACTCTAGGCAGGGACAGGTGACGTACTACGTGTTGTACAACAGACCTTCTGGCAGCACTGGGGATTTTCCACACCTCAAGCAGCAAGTTTTATTTAGAACTATTAACTTTTTTTTCCCAGAGGAGAAAGTTGCCCTTTTTTTTGTGTCAATAATATTTATTTCGAGCAAAGATTATTTGTATGTAATACTTGCTTCTTTTCTCTTAGGCTTAACCGTTGTGAAGAATTTGTGTTGCCATAACAGTATATTTTTCTGTAACAGGAACAAGGCAGATGGAGTCCAAACTCTCCTCCCAATCATATTTATCTGTTCTACATATACATATGACTTTTGCACATGTCATTCAGCCCAAAAGATGTGGGGAGCGAAGTCCAGATGGCATTGTCAGAACCTCTTGACTATTGTTATAACAACATCCGGGTTTTTTGCAGAATCAAAATGAACTGTTTTCTTGTTTCACCTTCAAGAGCACTTTTAACCAACATGGCACCTTGAAATATAGAGAAAACAGTTTCTTAAAAGCGACAGTATGTCTGCACCACTACCTTTCTATGTAGTACCTAAAAACAGCAAACCAGCATTTTATTGCAGAAATTTGTTCTATGCTAGAAAGCAGACCCAGTACAGACTTAAAACACAATGTCTCCCTGCCTCGTTAGAAAAGCTGCACATGGCAGACCTGAGCTGCCCACCATTGCTCCCCTAAGGCTTGTCTGGTGGCTACAGCTGACCCAGAGAAGTGGGAAGCCACGGCTGGATCTAAACTCAGGAACGCTCCCGAAATCCGAGTTCAAATGTGTTTCTGACTTCACAGCGGGGGAGGAATTGAGCATGTGGCCTGTCCCTCCCCTGTGCCAGGAGATTCTGCAGCAAGTGCAATGTAAGGGCCACGAGGGCTGGTGCTGTGGTCTGGCTGTGTTCCCGGCCCAGCAGCGACCAAGGGCAAGCAGGAGCCTGCGGAGGAGCGACAGAGCCAAGACTAAAGAACCCCTACCCGTGAGAGATGGTGCTCCAGAGGCAAACGCTCTGTTGCATTCTGTAAACGATATGTTTGTTAAAGACCATGAAGCAGCTCAGAAGAAAGATTTCTGGAAAATGTACAAAATGAAAGCAGAATTACAGCACTGCTGTAGATAGTGACAAAGCACGAAGATACATCAGCATTAAGTAAATAGCTAGCTTGGGGTTCTCAACTGCAATTACCACATACTCTCTCTGTTCGTAATACCTAGGAGACCCATAGCACATTACAGAATTTTGTTAATTACTAAGTAAGTGAAGAAAGAGAGAAAAAAATACTGTGACCAGAATGTATATTGTGTATTGATTTAGAGAACTGTAATTTAGATTTCATAATTTATCATTCCTCTTAACAGGCTATGATGTATTTTATAAAAAGTAGTGAAACCTTTGGAATACAGAGGAAATTGCTTCCCATCCTGTCAGTTGATCTATGCTGAGAAATGGGAAGGAGTGGTTTGTCTTCCCCTTGCCCTATTTATATAATGTGCAGTTTGGCAAAGAGTAGACTAGCAAGATGACAGACTTTGCTGTTATTTATCATGCAACAGTGGACAAAATAGTAACTGGTGTTTGATGTTAAGAGAGTCTTCCCAGGTAATACCCTCAGGAAGCAATCGCAGGAGCGCTCAAAATGGTGACCATCATTGTCCCATTAATTTTAGCAGTTCTAACCAGCAAAAGTTTCTTGGCTCATTGAATGATAAAAGAGAGACCTCTCTGTTGCTAGAAAAGCTAAGTCACTCAAATCAGGACTTCCACTAGTACTACAAGACTGCAAGCTATTAATGAAATTACAGTTGTTTCATGTCTAACTAGAAGAAAAACCCCACGAAAGCTAACTTATCACAAGAAATTATTTAACCTTACTGCACCGCAACCTGTGAGTGTTTTGAGTGTACGTGCCCATTTGAGCCAAATAATTTCATATGAATGCACTGTGAAAACATTAGGGGGAAAAAAAAGGCGCTTCATACAGACTTCAAACAAACAAGTATTAAATTCTTATGTGTGCTGTCTTTGTAGCACCATTAATCATTTTCAGTTACTGTTCATTCTTAGCACAGATAGCTACTGCTACATCCTCATTGCTAGAGACATGAAACAGCTTTGTAGCACGGTGAGGAGGTCAGGTCTCAGCCTTCTTTCCAATGGAAACGGCTTATGGGATCACACTGATTACGAGCAAGCAACTCTTTTCTCCTTCATACATTATTTGTTTAATTGGTTGCTTTCAACCAAACTAGAGAATCATAGATTTCTCAAAAGTAATTAAATTCCTATAAGTTTCATTGAAGGAGACAAATAGGAAAAGGACAGAGACCCTAGCCATGCTCTGAACTGAGCTCCTTTTTAATAGACACCAAAGGACCTCAAGAGGAGATTCAACTAATGATACCAACTGCAAATAAAACCCATGTGAAAGTTTGACCCTTGTCAAGGGTCTTTAGGCACAAATTAAACACCAGTAGACACAAATCTGGTCCTGATGAATCTGTACCAGCTGCCATCAGCTGCTGTATACACCTTGCATTTTCCATGAATGCGCAATGTGTTGAAAGGGTAGTCCAAAGTTAGAACACTGTCCTAAAATTCGGAGAGACATTAGTGCTCTGCCACACACCTGTGTGATTATGGATGAGGATTTGCACGAGGATGCTGCCATTGGCTTGTATGAAGAAATACACTGCGGATAGTAAGATACACAGTGCAGCCACACAAAGAGGGAATCTCAGAAACAAAAATAAGATGCCGAAGCCTGGCAAAAACTAGGAAATTATTATCACAGGCCTCCTTTTCTCCTATTTAGGTATAAATAGTCTTCTAGATTTTAGCCCCATTATTTTTACACATCTTGTTTCTCATCTTTTTTTTTTTTTTTTTTCTTTCCTGACCAGCTATCCTTTGACTACAGTTGTTTCCTTCCAGTTGATTCAACATATGTAATCAGCCTGAGAAGCACTAGAGAAACAGCTCATAGTGGCAGAATGAGGCTTTAGGAAAAGAGTCCAAAGCATCTGAAGAGACAGCATCCCAGGTTATCTGGGATTTTCAGAGAACCATTACTCTGCCTGCAGTTTGATTTACATCTGCTCTTGATTACCGTGGTATATCCGCAGTAACTTTTCTCTTGAGACTTACTCATTATGAAATGAACTTCCCAAATTTAAGAAATTTGAACAGGTCTCCAAACAAAACGATATGTGGCAATTACCTATTAAGAGCCAAAGGCATAGGGAATGGCACCTAATCCACTAATCCCCAACAGCTGGAGAAAAGTCATTACTTGCAGACAAGCAAAGATCTTCCTAAGCCCCAGTGCACTGTCATAGCTACACTCAATTTTCATGCACTATGTTTTGAGGGTGAGATGTAACAGCAGCTTTTCTGATCGGGCACACACACTACAAACATATATCTTTGTAAGTATAGTGTATAGGTTTTGCTCATTTCCCATCCCAATTAATTATTTTTTCTTCGAAGTTCAACATCTTTTCATTAGTGGAAATTCTGCCCCACTTAGTATCATCTTTTTCATTTTCTCTTCATGTTTTCCTATTCTCAAATCATCATCTTTTCTAGAAAAAAACCCCAAACACACAAAACAACAACAACAACAACAACAACAAAAAAACCCAAAAAAACCAAACAAAACCAAAAAGAAAAAACCACCAAAACCCACCCCACCCCAGAACTCCCAAATGTGACATGTCAAATGCTTAAGTAATGTCACTTCTGTTTATCTAGATGAAATGAAAGAATGATCCATTTTATATACAGTAGGCAGTCCAGGACAAAGAACAGAGACCAAGTGAACAGATTTCCATGTCTAGTCATGGTTCATCTTACTGTTGTGTAGAGGATAATGAAAAGTAACAAAAGCACTCTTGTATTACCAGATCACTCATCTTCTGCTTAAAATACATACTTAATGATATAACTACCCACAATCTCATATCTAAGCAGGTCAACAGGATAAACAGATTGCAAATAGCCAAGTGGACCTTAAAGGAGCAAAACGTCCCTGCTCTTATACCTGGGCAACATTGTCTATTACAGGGCCAAACTAGTGAAGACCAAACCAGCCAAAAATGCTGATCATTCCTCTGCTCACAAAGTTTGGTTCCAATCACACGTCTGAATTGCTCATTCCTTGAGGACATCTGGTATAAGTTGCTTTCTGAAAAGTAGCCCCATCTTTCAGAAAGTTATGCATTTACAACAGCTGTTGGTCGTATATACGCTCATGAAAAGCGAGAAGTGGCATTCTGTTTTTCTTCCCCATAAACTCACTTCTTTGAATCTACTGTGCAAGCAGAATTTGACTTTTTGTTGTTGTTGGGTTTTGTGTGGTTTTTTTTGTTTTGTTTTGTTTTATTTTGTTGGCTTTGGTGTTTGTTTTTTTTTTTCTTTCTTTCCTGTTGGCTCCATTCCTTACAATGCCTGCAAATCACAAATGCCGTTCTGCTAAATTCTGGCTTTATACCTAGAAGGCACTTCAAAAAACCTGGCTGTGGTTGTGATGAGTGTTACACTGCTGCTTTGGTAGCAGCTGTTTTCTCTGAGTCAGCTGGAAAACAGCTGGTAGTTAGCTACCTTCTCCTTGGTTAGAGGATGCTCACTAGAGGCAATTTTTTGGCTTTGTAATACAAGTTCATTTGCTGGACGGATACTGCTTTTCCCAAATGCTGGAAGGCCACCTCTGCAAACAGCTGTCGTGCGATTTGGAAGGTGTTACCATGTTCTTGCTTTTGCGAGTTTGATTAATCAATATAATGTGAATTTTGTTTGAAACTGTATGGGTCCAACCTAAATCTCAGTTATCAACAGGAATGTCTCTACACACTTCACTGCACTTTGAGTTAGATTGTGCTAAATACGGCATATCTCTATTTTCCCAGCAGATGACTGTTGGAAACAAAATTCATCTGTGTGCACAGAGATCAGAAAAAAAATCTATACCCAACTCAAGCAGTGAATAAACTTCATCTGAGTTAGGTATGTGGTTTGATTCATCTGTCATTTAGACTGTCTTGGTATCAGTATATTTCTTCTGATTGCGGTCAAATGACTCTGGATGTCCCCTGAAGAACAGGAACAAAACAAAGGCCAACATCTTGAAACAGCATAACATGGGCTACTGGGATGGAACTTTTTAAAATATACAAGACACATACAATATCCATGTTTAGAGTAAAATAAAGATGCTGTCTACTGTGAAATGAAGGGCTGACTTAGGTCTTGGCACGACAACAGTGAATGGCAAAAAACCCCCCCAAAACAACTCCATTTATATTTTTTAAACTAAATTTATACCAGGAATTTTTCCTGTGAGAGATGAAAAGGTATCTTTGCTCGCATTAGTTGAAGGCCCGTTTAGTAAGCCCGCATGAATTGGCAGTATATTTATCTGATTTGATTTTGTACAATGACAAAAGGTGAAATAAATGTATTTAATACAGAAAGCCAAGCATCTAAAACGATGAGATTTTTCCTAGCCTTTGGCATGATCATTTGATTCTAAATGTTCACCACCCCAACTCTTATGTTTCTGTGCCTACATTCTTCCTAGATTTTATCCGAATGAGACTCGACTCTTGTCTCTGGAACATGGAGAGCACGCCTGGGTTACTGCAGTCTAATGAAAAATGACTATTAGCAGGATAATTGTTGCAGGAAGAGAAAACTGTGAAATGTTCTGGCTGTATAGCAACTGCCTAGAGTGCTACACACAACGCAAACACGTGCCTGGGAAGTGTACAAAAGCCCACGGACCTTTTCGGTTTTCCCCAGTTACCTGACATTTTTTTTTAAATCCTCATCAGCCTGTATCACAAGAGGCATGCACAAATATAATCACACAATAAGCTGTCTAAATATTTATAGTACCAGGGGATAAGAAGATATTTTAAACACTTAATTGCAGTAAGAAGCTGAATACAGAAGCCAACACGTGTTCCATTCCTCAGTCCCCCTCTGTTAAGGAGAAGGACAGATACTAATATAACACAGGGCAAGCACAACATCTACTGAAGCTAAATCGACCTTTTCCCCAGGGCACTGGCAATCAGCTATTCTTGATGAAAGATGTTAACAGGAAAGTACTTCTTAGAAGTTTCACATGGCCTTACGAACACATCTGCCCCTTCCCTGGGCTCAGCCTCCACAAATGAGAAATAGGCTGGTGACCCACTGTCCCTGCAATCTGTCTGCCCACCTGTCCTGTGGCACTTCAAAGTGCTGCTCTTGGAAAGGGGGTGAGGTAAAGGAGGTGGGTGCAGAAGGGAGGGTTTGTTCTTAAGGGGAAAAGATTTTTCCAGTGACAGAAAGTCGCATGTTACAGATGGGTACACGCTCAGCTCCTCCCCGCTTTCGGAATGGTTTCTACTCTGACATGTACAGTTAGTTTTTTTGTCTACATCATTACAAAGAATCAACTCTCCAAAAGAGGGATTTATTTTGGAGGAAAATCAGAAGTTACAATCCTTGCAAAGAGCAGCAAAACTACTACTGAGTAAATTGCCACTGTGACCACAACTTGATATCACACAAACAGAACTAGCACCGCTCCTGTAAAGGTTACAGGATTTGTCCTCTCTTTGATGAACCTTAGACTGCTGTTTCATACTCTAATAGAAATTAAAAAGCTAATTACATACAGTTTAGACTACACATGAGGGACACAGGCTCAGCTTCTAGCTGAGTTGGGAAAATTTTAATTGTTTGGTTAGAAGAGCAATCTATTCGGAGACATGCAAAAGCAACTTCTGATTCTAGGTGAAAAGTCATTAGAGCAAGTTATGATCTTACAACTATTAGTTTCCTAATTTAGATCGAGGAATAACAACTGTAAGGAAAAGGCAGTGACTGTGCAAATTAGATCATTAGACCCACAGTCAGCAGAACTAATGTCCATTAACCTAAGTGGTGGCATTAACACCCTTCTTCCTGGCACAGACCCACTGCCTCCCCATAATCTGCATTTCTGGAAGAACACCTGGCTACAGAGTGAGCCAATTCCAACGAAAAAAAAAAAAAAGGCAGGAAAGCAGCAACCATACTTGTTTGACTATGGGATTTTCCATTGTAATATGGAGTCCACTAGTGACCAGCGTGATGGGAGTGTCCCCTCCTTCCCACACGGAGGGCTTGGGACATTAAGGATTCCAAAGCCACTTCATTGGGAAATGTCTGTGTAAAACTGCAGGACAGAAGGAAGGAAAGCATCAGTTCTCTGGCAAGCATCAATGTCACTGCCTCTCCTCTCCTGCCTGGTCAGGCCACCCAAAAACCTGACAGACAGCTTCCAGCAGAGACTGGCTGTGCTGCCTCCTCTGGCTGGGGCTCATCACAGGGGTCCTGGGAACCGCAGGACGTTAATGCACCAAGACCAAGTTAAACAAAGAAAATTAAAAGACGTTTTATCGTGATGAAAAAGCGTCTTCACGTTCCAGTAGTGAATGTGAACGCATGCATTTTAGGGAACTTCTAATTATGTTTGCTTCTTAGCCGTTATCATTTCCCAAAAGCACCCCCTTCTACTCCTCCCCCCTCTTTGGGTCTGCCACCATCAGCTGCGCAGAGTCCGCAGTCAGCAAGGAATGTCATTTAAAAACTGCTAATGTGTAGGATTTAAATAACATCTTTGTGTTGACAGATTCTGTATTACTGTGTGGAAGGGGCAAGTAACAAAAACGAACCATAAACTAGAAACTTGCAACAACAGTAAGATTTAACGAGAGAGCATCCACAGAAAGCTGCTGAGGGCAAATTAAACGAACCAGGATGGGTTGCCACCTGTTTTGGGCAGTCTCACTTGGCAAGGGCCTAAGACCAGAAGGGACTGGTGTTATCTTCGCTGTCTAGGTCACCACACCATGCTGCCTAGGACAGGCTCAAGCCCCGGACTGAAATGAAATAGTCTCCTTCAACTTTCCCTCATGCCAAAGCAAATACCTTTTGCATAACCCTTGACAAGTTATCGGCCATATTAATCTCATGATTTGCTCAGTTGAGTCTCTGGATTTATCTGTTCTATTTTAATTGTGGCCATGATTCAGTCATCACATCCATTTTTGGTGATATCAGAGAAACTGTACCACATTTATTCAGTAATATGCTCACTTTATTAAAAAGATAAGGAAGCAAATATAAAATGAAAGCTATTAATAAACATTGGACTGACTTAGTACATCAAACTACCACATGAGTACTCATAATTTAAAAGAAACTAATCATGTCAGTCACTGAATTAGTGCATCTAAGGATCTGGGCTCCATTTTCTAGGGACTACACAAGTCTGTTATTAAAAAGAAATACACAGCCTCTGCTTCAAGGCAAAAATATCGAGTAACTGTTTCAACAACAATCATTAGTTAGATTGCCTAATATGTTGCTGGCAAGTGTTCAAAACTGTAGGCCCAGGAACATAATAAACCCTATAAGAGAGAATAAACACGCTGCCCCCCCCTTCAACCCTTCCACAGTACTGGCTGGACTGTTGCTGAGCTTCACTTCTAGGCTGAAGATCCTGGTGATGTGAAGGGGCCTGTGCAGGTCTAGAGCAATGTGCTTTTGCCATTCTGAAAAAAAGTGCTGGGGCACAGGAAGGTAAAACACTGTGTGTGTCCCCCCTCCACCTGAATGACCCGGGATCAAAGCACATTTTAACTACAAGTGGACCGAGCCTATGGACTAGTGATACTGCTCAGAAAGAGCAGTGGTGACTCCAGTCTCAGCTGCTGGAGTGGCATAGTAAAACTGGATCTTTCTTTTTCCTGAGCTCAAGCAAATGTCTTTGCCTAGAGATTTCCATTTCCCACCCACCACAAAGAGGGAAGAGACATGTAAATCTTTCGGATATTACATGACCTCTGAAGACATACAGGTTAGTATCTATAAACAAAGCACAATGAATTCGATCTGGAGAGAAAGTGCTGGAGTTTTTAATAACACTGCTTAATATGTATTCATATAGTCCACTGACATAGAATTATCAGGGCAATAAAAATAAGAATACTGCCTTTATTCAGTTCAAAGTGTCCCCAGCACAAGTGTCATGACACACATATTCCTGCTTCTCTCTCAAATAGCAGCAAGGTGGTTTTTCTATGTGTCAGAGCTTTTGGTTCTCACTAGAGAAAGGAATTAATATTATGGTGGTTACTTTCTCTCAGTCCTTGTTACTACAGAGTTAGTGCACTGCTATGGGAAGGGAATATTGCTACTGAGAATATTTTTGGCCTCATCTGGGTTTTGGCATGCGAAAGTGAACATGTGCTCTCCCTCAGTTCACCTGGCCCTGATGAGACTCAGGACAAGGAGTTCCTGTCCTGTTGCCCCTTGCTTCCCAGCTGGACAATTATTCTCTGCAAGGAGCAGCCTCCCTTTCCTGGCACTGGCACAGTCACCTCTTTGGCTGTGCTTGAACAGTTGAAGGCAGGGCTTTGCAAAGCTCTGCTATTCAGCCATCACCAGGAACAGCATGAACCAGGCAGCCTGTCCATGTCAGTGGACTTCTTACACGTTTAGAGACAGGAGAGTCCAACTCCTCCACCTGCAAGGGTTGGCAATCCCCTCCCATCACAGTCACCAGCAGCATTAAGGGAGAAAGCATGAGCCTTGCTGTGTAGATACATTCCTCAGACCTGGATGCACCATAGGAGATCATTTTGCTGAAGTTCTTAACTAGGTGCATATTTTGTAAGGGATACCTGGTGTGGTGCCTCAGATCACATAGATACTGAGGTGAGAGGTGACTCTGCACAGGAAAGTGAATTCACATCAAACTCCAGTGTGTTTGGATGTGAGATCTTGATTTTGCTCTTTGTAGATGTAGACAACAGCCTGGGCACTCAGCTTTACCAACCTCCAGCTATAAACCAGTATGTGTCACATTGGCTAAAACAACAAGGCTGATCAAGCTCCAGGATATTAATAAGCAGAGATTTGCCCTCCTTGCTGCCTGTAGAGAACATTTAAGTTATTTTACAAACTTTTCTTCAAAAAGTCCAGAGAAATACCATCTTTAAACAAAAACAGCTTTTCATATAACTGTGAGATTCTTGAGCTGTCTAGAAAAAAACATCCAAGTATCAAAAGTGTCTGAAGAAAAGATGACAAGTCAGAGCCAGCAACACTAGCATTTTAAATAAGAACATGAATTCCTCCAACATGTGGGGATAGTCAAAGAACAGAGAAGCTGAGGACTGGGCAGACAAGGGCATTGCTGGAAAGTGAGACGGACAAAGAATCTGGCAGAATTCAACTCACAGGCTGCCTCAGCTGAAGTTGCCTTTTTCTTAGAGACCTGTTGTTAAGATTTTAAAACTTTTTTTTTTTTTCCCTAGCCTCCTGCCTATTTTCCTGATGCAGATTTAAAGAAATAGGAGGCGGGTGCATTGTGGGATGAAGGATGGAAAAAAGTGAAAAAAGAAGAAGCCCTTATCATTCTCTGATCTCCTTCCCAAATCTAGGAATCAGGCTGAGAAACAGCTGCTCTTGACCCAAACAAAGAGAAAACACCTGAGGCAGCCTGTGCTATGCCTGACCCCTCCCAGGAAGGGAGTCCCATGGCCCCATTTCACAGGACCACTGCAGTGGGCAAGTCCCTTCTCATGCTCTGTGGCAGGAAGGGTATGGGGGAAGGCTGGCAAGGGAGCCAGAGAGCAGAGCGCCAGGAGCAGGGAAAAGGAAGCAGGAAAACTACCAAGACAGACAGAGTGGAGGAGGCTGGATGAGAATTCAAACAGTCACAGCCAAAACGAAAAGCTGAAGCAGAACGCTATATTTAACAGTACTGCTCAATTGAATGCTTCTGGAAAACTTAAGTTTTGAAGGATCATAGAGTTAGGGAGTAACTTTTAACTGTAGTGCTTCTTCCCTGCTCTGTTCACAACCTTCACTGCTCACATCACTTTTGAATGTAGGTGGCATCTTCCCCAGACTGCATCTTTGCACCTGGCATTTCCTTAAGCACTTGTATGTACCTAATAAGGCTTTTCAAATATTATGTTTCGCTTAATTTAACACCATTGTCCTGATCTAAGAGCACACTATGGAACACATTTTAAAAACTAAGATAAATTTGGCTTCAATAAGAGCTGGGTAGTGCTGAGAGTACAACAGCAATCTAAGCTCACTTTAAGACACTGCCTACAGAACCAAGTAGGATGGGGAGAGCTCTCGAAGAAAAGTTAGCAATGGGTAGTTATGTGGAATTCCACTATTTTGCTCATACTTTTCTGATTTATGATTGTTTCCAACAACTGTAAAATAAGGTAAGTAATTAATATTGCAACATAGACTGCTACACCATGAATACATTCTCGTGGAGATGCGTGTAATTTCAGCCAACTACTCCATGCTGCCAGCTTCATTTAATTCTAGAGAATATCCTTAAACTCAGTAGGAGAACACTGATCAAACCCTATTTGGTACCAACATACTGTTTGTCCTGGTGGAATTTATATTGTTGAATATGTAACTGCTGGGTCAAATTAGATCACATATCAGACAATAATAAAAATTTCTGAAAGTTACACAAGATTACATCAAAAGCCATCAAAATAAAGTGGTTTGATAGCAAATACAGCAGTTTAAACAAGGATTCAATATTTAATACTGTATTCAATTTTGTGTTTTGAGACGCTAGCCAGGATGAAGCTTGAAGAATTGAAATAATTTATTTTGTAGGTCTTTATTCAATCCACACTGTAAAAAAACCACTGTCCATAATGGGCTCAAAACCACGACATAGATGAATTGCTTCATTCTGTTTCCACACAAGAAATGAATTGGATATTGTTTAATTAGGGAGAGATATTTTAAGACGCTGTGAGATTGACTGGAATATTTCTGAGACCTTTCTAGTTTGCTGTTGGAACTGAAACCCAACAGTGCATGTAACAAAAACAGAACTTGTTTCTTCCCCAGGAACTTACCATTATGGAAATTGCTGTGTGTTATAGAGCAACGTTCTTGTAGATATATGGCCCAAGTCAAAGTCCAATGAAGCTGGAACATTCAGGAGCAGACACATACTGTCTACAAGTCAGAGCACTGGTGCATGTGTCTCACCTTATTGCACTTGCTTTAGTGGAGCTAACCCAGCTACACTGGCTCAGAGCACAGCCTTATTCATCTCAGGCAACAAGGCGGCGTGTTCAGAGCACAGACCAGCTCTGTGGCAGATAAGTAACCAGCAGTTTCTGGGATATGGCAGAGCTGTAATTAACGATTATCTTCAAGACTTAATTACGTTTAATGCTCTCCTGTGACAGGGTGAGGTGGTAAGAGAAACTCTCATGCTTGTTTGTCAACAGAAATACCAGAGCTAATAACAGTCTCTAATAAATTCCATCTTGACAGCTGGTCATATTCGGAAGTTCATCTCCCCCTGTCCCCGCCTCAGGACAAGCTGAGGAGTCTGAACACCCGCTCTTAATTACTGGACAAGGAAGTTGCTATGACACCGTTGCTTCTCCCATTATGTCAGTTTTTACCAGTGTTTTCAGAATACCAGGATCTGCTTTCCCTCACAATAACAAAGACCCTTTCTACACCCTGCAGTAGCCACAACCCTACTGCTGAGCTGCACTACACAATACTGGCACGGCACATGTTTTGGGGTGTACACATGAGAGAGAGGGTGGGCACATATTTCAATTCATGCTGCTTGGTTTTCATCCTGAAACACAAGGAAACGTGTCCAGGATGAATTCATCTGTCACTTAACAGAATGCCAGACCCCCTCTGTTCTTTAAATAGCCAAACAAACCAAATCCTTCCACTTAATATTGGAAAATACAGAAGTTTTATATTGTAAAGCTGGGTAGGACTCCTTTATTTGCAAATTCCACTGGACAGTCAAGAATAAAGCTGTTCTGAAATACCACAGAAAACAAGAGTTTAGCTATGCCTTGTGTCCGTTATACGAATGAACCATAGGGAGAGGAAGCCGGACACAGATCTGTGTATAAACACCAAACCACTCAGACCCATCCAGCACAGTGGTGGGTCATGTTTAGGCAGCCTCCTGAAGACTACTGGAGTGCCAAAAAAACAACTGCTGTATGAATAGCAGGGGCACATTCTTCAAGCAAGCGTTTAAACTGGGAAACAGCACATGTTTTCGAAGGGAAAAAGCATTTACTTAAAGGAAAGTTGAGGTTACCTGATGGTTTGTCAGCTGGATACAAACATGGGCAAAACCTAACTCCAAACAGTACCTCATCTCAACCTCTTCTTGAACTGTTAACTGTTCCCAGAGTTGAAGGGGTTGCAGCATTTTACCGACTGATCCCCTTACCCTGTTTCTCCCCAGGGAAGTGGGGGGGAGATGGGGAAGTGAGCGGGAGATGGGGAAGTGAGTTTCCTTTGACACTCGTGCTATGATAAGAGGAAGGAGAGCACTGGAGAGCTATCACAACTCAGCTGAGCTCAGCTAAGCCTAAGGTGGAGCACAGCCAAAAAAATGTGTCTGGGGAGGAAGCTCAGACCAGCACTTCCCTAATAGTCCTCTTAGTGGATGTGTCCACAGATTCCTCCCTCATTTCCACACTGCAACTTGGATTGTACAACCTTAAGGAGAGACTGTCTGAAGCTGCTGGTGTCAACGGAAACATGGAACACTGCTCTGACTAGAGTGCAGCCCTCCTGAAGGAGGCAGCAGCTTCCAGCCACAGTGGTTTTGGCAAACTGCTCTTGGTGCATACGGTAACAGTGAATCACCACACTCTTCCCTCTAATGGGAACATACTGAGAAACCTCAGAAAAATTACACAACGCTTTGACAGTTCCAGCCAGGGCTTCAAAGCAACCTCTCAGTAGACACTGCTGCCTGTTTTACAGGTCTCTGGCACAGCATGGGACCAGATGAGCTCCCATTCTCTTGCAGGTAGGGCTCAGTTCGCTTGTGGGCAGCGCCCCTTCCTGATTCCCCTCTCTTTCCCACGGTACAGGCTTCAACGGAGAGCAGGCACTGGGTCAGAGAAGCCCCATAGCTCTTTCAGGGTGCAATGGTGAGGCTGCAGCCCATGCTCTGCACACGAAGAGGTGCACAGAGGAGACCTCTGCTCTCATGCCTCAGTCAAGAGATTCTGTCCCACTACCCACATAGAGCACCTGATGGGCATCTCATGAGAAGATGCCCTAGAGAGTGATCCTGGACCACCACAAAGACCCAAGAAGTGACAGGAACAGCCAAAGGTGTATGATTTCCCGGCAGCTACCACCACTGGACAGAGGAGGGTGCCTAAATTACCCACTGGAGAAGACTGGAGCCCCTGAAATGCAAGCCCACAGAAAGATACTCAAGCTGGAGATGACCATCATTTCTCACAAGAGAAGTCAGAAATCAGAGACTTCCACGGGCTGCAGGTTGTGTGCTCCACATACAGAGGGAGGAGGGGAGAAATGCTGTACCAATAATTTTTCTACTGCCTTTTTTTAGGAGTATCTGCAACGGTGCTAGAAAAACTGCTTTCCCCATTCCAGTTAAATAAGACTAGCCTTTCCTTCCAGTAATTTCTAGTAGGATGCATATTTGGTTTCCTGTAAACTATAAATTCACAAAGACAAGCCCCACAAACCAGCACGAGTAGGAATCATCTCAAGATTTATGTGTGTATGACATTTTCAAAAAATTCCCGCAAATCATTTATACAGGAGGACATGGACATGTTGGCTGTGAGCAAGCAATCAGGAAACCACATTTCCCATCCCTGGGTTAGCATTTGAGGTGGGGCCTAAAATACAGTTGGGTGGAAAAAAGGGAACTTATACATCTTGTAAATATAGTAGAGCTCTGCACATAGGACGACACAGCAAAATTATGGAGGAAACAAGCCTTGTATTTGTTGGGGATGTGAGGAAGAGCTGCCAGCATTTGCTGAGATTTCTCTCCGGGTTTGTGTCTGTTCTGATTATAAATTGTGCTGAAGTGATGAAGGAGCACGTTGAAGCTACAGCAAATCCTCACTGATCACTTGCTGATGTTTCTGAGCTGCATTCCTGGATCCCCTTACTCATGGATCCAGAAAGATTCTCCAGTTATTCCTCATTCCTCTCTCATAACAACTTGCTACACATCCTTTACAGCATGTAAGAAAAGAGCAGCTGTTGCTGGAAGTAACAAATAGACAGTTACTTAAGGATGCTCAAGGACCACCAGGAGGACTGAGATTTGAAGGGAATCCCCACAACACTGTTGCTTACAGATTTGCTTACGTTTCACAAGAGCAAGCCCAGCTCGTGGCTGTTCATCTGAATACCAAGCTGATTGTAAATTCATGATTCTTGTCGTTTCAGGAAATTGTCATCGCCTACTGAAAAGCTGCAAAACTTTAAACGCATTTTTAGTGGGCATGGAGAGAATTAAGCATAATTTTATGACGAGAGTAACTAAAAGCTCCCTATCAACCCAGTTTAACTATTAGTGGAAGGGAACAGGAGAGCATGAAAACAGCCAGCAACCTGGAGTCAGTTCTGCTGAGAAAGGAGGAGGAAATATTCCTCCTTTTGCCTGATAGACCAGATTTCAAAAGCAACATGAGTAAAGCAAATCAACAACAGTGGAGAAACATATAATTGAAAAGCCAGAAATTAGCCCTGAGTGCAAATGCTGGTTGCATTTTCTGTACCTATGGTTGCAAATTCACCTTTTTAAACTCAAGAGGCTTTGCACCCACTTCACAACAGCCCAACCACGGGTGCCCAGCTGGCCACATGACCATGATTTAAACCCAGGATTTGAAAAAAAACCCAAAAATCAATGTCTCCATGCACTGGGACTGCCTGATATCTTTCAAGCTAGGATGAATAATACATATATGTTTAAATTTGAAATACTCTTCGTGTGAGCTTTATCTTCCAGCAGCAGATTCCTATCCTCTTTCCCCTGATGAGACAAGATATTCCTGAATATTTTATAACTAAAAATCTTTTTCTCTTTGCCCTCCTATGTAGATTCCCACACCCTTCAGCCCAGCGTGACAAGTTCTTCTCTTTGAAATATTGAGCCATTTTCAGTGGGTCTTGTCAATCCTTTGCACCTATTTTAATTGAATATTTCAAAGTGGAGTGAGATCAGAGCACTCTGCCTGGGTGGGCACTCACTGGTGATGTCAGGCTCTCCCTCCTCACCTCCAGCTGAAGGATCAGATATCTCGCCTCTTTGTGCTGAGGGTATGATGGATGTCACAGCCTAATAGGTGAAAAGTGGCGATGAGGGAGCTTGAAAAAGAGCAGTTAAAGCATGCTAAATTTAGAAGCTGTTTGTTTTCAAGAACGGGTTTGAACTTTAGCTCACACAAAAAGCGCGTCTCACGATTCCGCAGTTCCCTGACATATTTGCCGCTGAGCTGGGCCAGGAAACACAAAATCAGTCTCTTTTTAATAGCAAGTATCACTTCCCCCCCCTCCATGTCTCCAAGTTTGGATGCCTGGATCGTACAGGTAGGTGTAGCACCCAGGTCTTCTCTGGATGCAGTCCAGTAGCTCTCATTGTAGTAGCTGCATCCAATCTAAGTTCTTTCCAAAGGAAATCAATGGGAAACACTAGAGACTTGGTGTTATTCATAACACCAATACATAAGCTTCCATTCTGGTATAACATTTAAATCTTTCAAAATAAAACTTGAACAACAACTAAATGACTATTACATTTCTCTGGCTGGTTGTAAAAGTTCTTCTGGATAAATTAGAAGGCAGCATAAACTGGGATCCCCTGTACTTCAACTACATTTCTATGCTTACATGAAAAGCAGCTTTTTTTAGAAGGAAGGATTGCAGAGGCAATGGGCACCTGAAGCCAAAAACACTTGCCAGAACATTGGTGACCATCAGTTCCATTAGCATTAGGCCACGGACAGAGAACTAAGAGACTATGACAAAAAGTCCTGAAACTGAGTACAGGCAAAAGGAAGAAAAGAGGATAGTGTTTTCTTGAAAGCAAGACAGTCAAGGAAATACTGGTAAGACATTTTGATGTAAGAATTATTCTTTGTTGTTGTTTCTTTGGGGTTTCTTTAGTGTGTTCTCCTTCTTTAAACCATCAGTTTGTTTTAGCTGGCGATGATACAGTGAAATTAATTATTTCTCTGTGTTGTCCCGGGCAGAATCCCCTGCAATTCCTTGATAAACTCCTATCTCATGCTCACGTCTTCATCAATTTAGTCTTTACTTCCCATTAGAATTAGTTGTTTACGGTTGACAAATATTATCTGTATTTTCCTTGCAAAAATGATCATGGGGATAAAACTTCCATTTTTATATTCACAAATAAAGCTCAACAATTATATGGCTTTTGGCATAAACAGGAACATAACAAGATTTCTTTTCAAATATTTTTCCTCCCCTAAATTCTCTATTGTGGTATTTTGGATCCAATGCCTGAACATTCAGTGTAATTAATTAAGCTTTTTATTCTCAAGAGTATTTTAGCGGGACTTGCCAAAAAATGTCCGGAAAATAGCTATGCATTTAATAATACATGCATTGGCTACTGTTCCAGCACTCTGTAGGAGTGGATAACCACAATGAGCATAAAACATCAGTTATGACGGGGAATCACGTCCCTGTTATGTAAACATGGCTTAAAAGCAAGTAATGAATTCCTGGCTTTTGTATTATCCGAAATGATAAATAACCTGTCAGAGTGAGAACCCAGTTACAGGTGAAATGGGTAAATTTGCCCAGGTTTTGAAGGGCAGCGCCAGCCACTTTGGTCAGCAAAAGGTTGGGGCAATGGATGGAAAAGCGAAGAGTAAACATGTAGTGGAGCTGACTGAGGTAGCCTGAGCACTGAAGGAACTGGCTACCAAGACCAGAAATATACTCCAGAAGATATTCTATGCTTAAGTAGCCTCTAGCAGGTCTCCACCATTCACAAGAATCTAGGTACAACCTCTGTCTCAAAGTCTTACATTCATTTTTATATGTTTATTCTATTGCCAGAATTACTGGAAAGTAGGCTAATGAAATGGGCTTCAAACCCAAAGAAAAAGAGCTAGTTGACTTAAACCATTTTTTTGGTATCCAGGTTATCTAGGTTAGAGCTTACTCAGGATTCTCAGTGCTACAACGTGCTCTGCAACTGAAAAAGCCTTTACTCATCATCACTATGAGCTGACTCTCTTTGCATAACACCTGTTTTGTTGTAGCCTTACTACTACTATATTGTCAACAGCAATGAAAAAATAAATCTAGTCATTCTGCTTACAGAAGTTTTTAATCAATGGAGACATTTGGGTTACTGGTTTCCCAGCCCTTGAGCCCATTTAAGGTTTCATTTCCTCGGCCCCAGAAGAGAAGAAATCAGTGCTCATGCAGTGCAATAGCAGCGCCTGAAGTTCCCTTGAAAGGAAAACCAAGATGCACACAGCTCTGACCACAACTTTTCTCTCAGTTACTTGTAAGGCATGATAAACTAATAATTGAAAATCTGAAATCTTTCAAGTACCATGTGCTTTTTCAACCAGCTTCACTTTATGTAATTCTTGAACCAATGTGTAGGAAAGCAGCACAGTGAAGGCTGACATATGTTTCTGCACTAGTAAAGGAAGGATCATATTTAGTTTTGAGGCAACCATATGTGGCTCTTATAGACGGCAGCCTGACACTGATAATTGTTTTGCCCCGTGTGTTGGGATAGACTCTACTAGTAAAAGATACCCTATAAAATATGGGCCTGACCCAGCACTTACTGGAGTTAATTGGATTTTTTCTATGACACTCGCAGAGATGATTTTAAGACCCTAGAGCAGAAGTTGGCTTGCAATTGTCCATTTTCTTTCGTTATTCACGGAAAAGAAACTCTACTGTGCCTTTTCAAAGACTATAGCTGAGTTTTAAATTCATGCTTTTATTTTGCTTATAGGGAATGAATTTCTTTCAAATAATTTTTTTTTTTAGCAAAGTTCTGGCACATGTTTCCAGGGTCAACTTCTAATAACAACCCTTACAAAAAACCCCACAATTGTGACAGTCATTCTTGGGTGCAGTAAACAATGAGACTGTAATGATGATGAAGATAATTGTATTTATTTTTGCCTCTGAACAAGTGTCATCCATTCTCCATCCAGTCCCATTGTGCAAGGGCCTGAGCTGTGGCCTCCATTAGGATCAGCTGACACAGTTCTGCCTGGCCCAAATTCTGGACCATCTGCTGAAATACGACAGGTTTTTTTCTATGCTTTTCTCACTGCTGAGATCTCCTGTAAGAAACATTATCTTTAATTTGCTTTAAAATATTTCAGCTAAAGATAAGCCAAAATAATGGGTGTGAATGATGCACTTAAAACCGTCCCACTGAAGAGAATCACCTTGTGTCTGTTACGGAGGTCCTTCACCCACTCAACGGAGAATTGCCTTCAAAAAGTAAACACACCCATTTGCCAGCACTCTCCCCTCCTCCAGCTGAACTATTGCCCCATTTTAAGGGAGTGTCCCATGCAGTTCTTGTTCCTGAAGTCAGATTTTTTAATTATATTTTTTAACTGTTGTTTATAAGAGGTTCTTTCTTAAATAAGAACTTCTCGGAGTTTGGATTTTGCAATTCAGCAGCACGCATGAACGGCCCTTTGCAATGCTCTTCCAGAAAGCTTTGTTCTTCTATAACTAACCCTATATGGGAAGCTGTGTCTGCATTTGCGAAGGACTTGTGGCCCAAACGGTAACCAGCAGTGATGCACTGTCTATTTCTGACAAACTTGAAACTAAACAGGCCCTTTGAATTATTAAGGAGCTGTTTAGGCCACCCAGAGGCTCAGGTGCTGATTTAAGCCCCAGACGTTTATGATCAATTTCCATCACATCACTCCGTTCCTCCAGGTCCCTCAGGAAGTGTTTGACACTCAGATCATGAGTTGTGTGGGGCAGCTGCTGTCTCCCATGTAAATTTATGGTAGAAAAATGGGATCCCCAGAACTGGGGCTGGGGATTCTTGCATGCCGAGAGCTTATATGAAAGTGTCCTGCTACAGAAATTCAGTGAACTACACATTTCCAATACAAATTTCCATTGAATTTCATTGTAATTAATGAGGTAGGTTAGAATTGTTACTTGGGACTGTGCCAGATGACCTGTCAGTAAATAATTTATCTCAGAAGACAAAGAGAAACATTTAATGGTGAGAGGAGGGTTTTTTAAAATATTATATATTTTAATCTTCTTGCAAACTGTAGATAGCCACTCTCTGACACCTATTGCAAAATTCTTCTGGAAATTTTAAATCATTTTAATACTAAAAAAGGGGAGGAAAAAAGGATGTTTCTAGAAAAGCCATATATATACATACTATACATGGATTGCAGCAGTTAGGTATAGATTTCAAAGATGATTTACAGTCATGGGAGGAATGATAACAACAAATGTACATTCAGAAATGGGCATTTTAGAACGCTCTATGTTATGCCACTCCTTACCCTACCCTCACAATACCCCACCTGTGGGCACTTTAACTTCAGTAACACAAACAGAAAATTTCATAAGATTTGCTCTCATCTTTTTAAACAGCCTTGGATTCTTACACCAGTTGTTTTTTAATGCAACTGAATGGTCCAACCACCACTTTCCATCTACCTTCTCCACAGTTTGCCAGAAAAAATTATCTGGACAAAATGCAATGCAAATATTTGCTGAATGTATTTTTCCAGAAGCTCAGATAGTGACATTGCTTTGGGTTGCACACAATTTCTGTTATTAAATAACAGCTTATTTTTAAAAAAAAATATAGAAGGCCATCTGCATCTAGGATATAGAGAGGCAGGTTTAGCTTCTTATGGAATATATTTCCCTGACACCACTAAGCTGAGGCCCCACTGCATGCTGGGGATGGAAGTAAGAGGAAGGATCAAAGTAGGAAGGAGAAAGGGAAGTGGGGGTGAGAAAGGAGGGACTCACAGTGATCTTAGGGATGGGATAGATTTCTTCCAATTAGTTCTGAATTTGTAAAAAAACTAAACTATTTGGATATCTCCTTTGATTATAGTCAATATATTCTGAATAGCTGGTTGCAAATATATTAATTAAAACTAAAGGATTAGCAGCTGTCTTGGAGGTGTATTACTTGAAATTTACATATGAATATTTTTAAAAATTGTTTTGCAGATCATCAGGCCAGCAGAGCCATTCTTTATAGCAGTCCCTATTCGCTGTATGCTTACTTAAGAAAATGGAAATTATTCTCTTCCTTACCTGATTTCTTATTTTCCCCTCCTTCTTTCATTAACAGACTTTGATTTAACAGTTTTTGCTGGAGACACAGTTCATCACTGTACCAAAGATGGTAGCATCCAGCAATTTATCTGTCAGCCTCTTCTCAATACACAAGCAATTTTTCATAAGAGAGTAACTTACTGGAGCAGTGGTCTATTGTTATGGCATATGGACCTATTAGCGTAGCAAATTTATCATTACACATGACATAAAAGATGCATTATCATCCATTAAGTTCAGGTAGAAGCAAACCATTGGATGCCTACCACTGGATCTCTCCCACATCACAATATCCTTTCCAGTAATGCCTGTGCAGTCTTTGAAGAGAGTTTCCCTTTTAATGATACCCTACAATTAAACATGCATGGCTTTATAACATAAGCCAACTAAGATATTAGAATCAACATTTACTACTACGTGATGAAGTCCACCCAGTTACAAGTCCATAAATTATTACTTGTTTCACATGGACAGCAACGCTGTTTTTGTATTTGTCTTCTGCACCACCCTCCACACCCCCTCAAAACCAAAAATAAAAGCAAGCACTTTCATTTTCTTTTTTTCCCCCCTTTGTGTTTTAATGCAGCAATCCTAGCAGGGAAGGGAAATCTGCACAGTCCCGTGATTCTAAAGCAGAGGAACATGACTCCCAGGCAAAAAGCCACCATGTCCAAAAACACAAAGTGAATCCCCCAAGGCTTTGCTCGTAGTCTCAAAATCCCTCTATTTTCAGTGAAATTATCTAAAGAGCAAAATCACTTTGTACTGTCACATATTACGTTGCTGCCCTGAGAGAAGCATGATTTGATCTAAATTTACACCTGTAGCTGACTAGTTACAGGAAAATAATTTTTCTATTGAGTTTTGCCTATTTTCATTCTAATAAAGCTCTTTGGCAAATCTAGATGTCTTTTTTTTTTACTTCCCATTCTGTCTCCAAGAAATAAAGCCAGGATTGGAAAGGTCATTCTCCCTTCTCCTTTCTCTTCTCCTCCACAATAAGCACACCCCTCTACCCGTTGTACTCAGCTTCAATTCACCCACTGAAGTCTGTTGGGGTTTCACACTGAAACTTCAAGAGCAGGAAACACACAGAAGTGGAGAATATTTTCATTTAAAGAGTGATAAAATCTACCACAAATTCTCAAGACTGGTCTAGAAAGATTAAGAGCTTTCTTCAAGTAGTTTGCACTGTTTAGCCACTTTACAAATTTTGCTGCTACTTTAAAAAGAAAAAAACACAACCACAAAACTAAAACAGGCAGGGGAGAAAAAAGAAGGAGCAGGTAGAGGAGGACTAATTTTACAGCACCAAACCTTGACTTTGAAGTAAGTAGGACTCAAAAATCTAGCTGCCAGAAACAAAAGCCTCACGTGTCACACGTGCTGCTTTCAACTCACTAAGTATTTTGTCACCAGAAACCGATAAACTGAGAGCATTCAGTGTCCTGTTGGAGAGTCATCTGTCCTATCACTGCTGAGTGGAGACGAAACTGAGGACACCAAGAATAAACACCCAAACCTTACACTACTTGATGAAACTTTGCACGCCTCTTTCCCTCTTGTGAAGAACAAGATGTACATTCCACACTGATAATGATGACAAAGTCCCAGGAAGTAGCACACAGAACAGTGGGCAATTTTTGAGTGCCACTAGTTGTGACACTCAAAGGCAAAAATTGTATCTAGGTACAGTGCTTCAATGTTGGCTACTGGAGGAGAGACTTTTACTTAATAAGGTAAGAAAGCAAGGAGGCAGAAGATAACCAGCATTAATTCAAAAGTTCACATTGAGAAAAGATAATGTTTGGTGGAATTTGCCATTTGAACAACCACTGAAGAAAATTTCTGGCAATATTAATGATTAAGAATCCCTTGACAATCCCTTGGTCAGTGCAGAGGAGATGCACAGATCACATGCATAAAGTGTGGACCTACACTACACACCTGAAGTGCTGCTGCTTAAGACATTACAATGGTTGGTGTTTTGTTTTTTCATAGCAGTGATATGGTCTCTGCTAACTTGAACAGAGCACACACAGAGGGGTGCCACGAAGGAGCCTGGATCTGCCCTGGGTGTATTCAGAATTGGTAAAGGAGGTCCCACGGAGTGATCACTTAGCAGAGAAACACATAACAGCCCTCTGACAGTATTTGCACTGTTGGCAACCATTACAAACCAACTATTTCCTTTGGTCTGTTAAAAGGGATAGGGAGATAGGCTTCCTCAGGACTTCCATCACCTGAGAATGGCATTGCATCATAGCTTCAAAGGGAACTGCTCGGGAACACGAAGAAACGCCGTCTGACTTATCCTCACACCGCTGATCCAGCCCACAAGCGACAGCTAGAGGAATGAAAAGTGCTCCCCAGGTGCCTTCTGTCATAAACTGGTGAAGGGAGGAGAAAGTTCTCTGAAATCTGAAAGATCTCAATTCAAATGTTCTTGCAGAAGCATCTTTTTATCTATCAAGTGCTTTCGGACTCCAATTAAGCAAAGTACAGAAAGGGATGAAGCGGCCCTGAATAACCTTTGCACAAGATAATGCTTGTATGCCAAGAGCGCAGAAAGCCACATAAGTTACTTAAACCTATATTTTTTTGTCCATTTGTGGTAACAGCTACCACTTCATGCTGTGTATCAACGGGCTGACTTGTCAGAGGATGAAGCCTGCTATTAGCCAATGAGTAACATGGCTTCACACCCCTCAGGCCCCAGGCAGGGATTAGTTTTCACTGTGAAATATGGACATACTGGCAACACGTGCATTTTGAAACATTACTTGTACATCTGGTACACTTCAAAAGTATGGGTTCTTTACATTTTTGTAATGACTGTATTTTACTTCTACTCCTATGAAGTGTCTTAGATGGCAGCCCCTGGTAATTCTTACCAGACTGGGTCTCACTCAGACATTCCCATCTTAGATGGTAAAGAACTTTGGAGTCAAACTTTAAGAAACCAAACGACAAAATACTTGGAATTCACCATCATGTATTACTCCAAATAAGAAACTAACACAAGTGCTCTGCACCTCACGTGGGAGACGGGGCAGAAGGATACTTCACCCACGTGTTTACAGCATTAACTCTCAGCCAATGTTAAGAATTTATGATTGTGTGCATCACAGTCAGTTACAGCAGGTAGTGTTTTCCTTTGTTCGACCGAGAAGATCCAACTATTGTGACAAGGATTGACCCTGTCAGCAGTGCTCAAGGCAGTTAAACATAAGATGTTATCCCTGGAAACAAATAACTGGCCCTTTACTTTCATGGACAGTAGATGCAGCTGGTTACCATAGCAATGCTGCATTTTTGTATTTCGAGGCTACAGTTGAAAGGGGCAAGCAACCTCTAAACTTTACCAGTGATGCTTTTGCAACAAAACAGCAGGCAAAAATATTAGCTTTTCTTGTTAAAACAACATTTGCAGTTCTGGGGGAACTTGGACATGGATGCACTGTGTCACCTAACTCTTACAACCACACACCTCATCTTGGTCTTGGTTAGACAGAAATTTTAGTGCTGCTCACATCACCTGTCTTCATTAGCCACAGTGATAAGTGGACACGTGTGACAAAAATGAACATTTAAAATTTATTACTGTGAATTAATTAGCAGACATTTTTACATTTATTTAAACACTGATATTTTGAAAGGTTCCCATTGGGAGAAAGCGAAACATTCCCTAAAGTGGGATTGCATTTGAAGACCTAAAAAGTACCCACTGGAGCGTGCAGGCAGACAGATATCAAACATGCTCACGAGAAGTCCTCATCAGCTTCACAGTCATTTAAGCATCAGGTGAAGCACCTTCCTTTAGGAAGCTCATTTGCCCAATGACAGGACAAGCCAAAGTACAGTGAGGGAAGCATAGGCCAGCATGCTCAGGTAGAATCTCTCTAGCCAGGCAGTTGCCATAGGTCAGTGCAATGGATTTTAGCAAAAGGATCCTCACCAACACACCACTTCCATTGTCTGCTAAACACAACCAGAAGTCAGACAAAAATAGAAGAGTGAACACCTAGGAACATTAACTCATAGCTCATGGCTTGGCAAACATAGAGAAGTACTTTAATACTGTCTCATGAGCAACGCATTTGAGACTGTTGTTCATTGATGAGCAGGCTCAGTTTCCCAAAATTTGAAAGAACAGACTACTTTGATTGAGAGTTTTGTGATTCAGTATGCAAGCTGGACAACAGCCACTGATGGGAGGAACAGAGGTAGAGAAGAGAGAAGTAAGGATGATACAAGAAGTTCTTTCACTACTGTCTAAGAATGAGCTCATATCACAAAGCCTTCGGTGTCTTTTAAAGCTTTCTTTTTTAAATAAGTATTTCCAATATTACTAATACTTGAGCCATTTTCATGGTTCTTATTACATTTCTAGCTAGAATGACATCTTGTGGCATTGACTTCCATAGCTGATCACACACTTCATGAAAGAATCATTGCCATCCAACCTTCAGTTGCCACTTTCTAGTTTAACTGAATTCAACAAAGACTCCTGTGTTATCTCACTCTCTTATAGAGCGGAGTGGGGAGAAAAATCCTCAGGCAACTATTTTTTTTTTTTTGATTCCTCCCTTTATGCTCAATCCAAAAGAAATATAAACTTCCAGATACAAAATTTATTACTTTTCCCCCCTCTTTTTAAAGAAAACCGGTCCAAGGCAAACAGGACTGCTTGAAATGTTGGTCATGAAAACCTCTTGCAAAGTGAATTATCCATCTGCGGGCTTGGAACAGGAACAATGCAGACCTCATATTTGGACTCATGTTAGCATTTAATGCTCTTTCCAACAAACCATTCATAAAATCCATGGCTACAGCTGATCCCAGCTACTCTGTTTCCTTTAGTACATTTGTCTTGGAGAGTGTTCCACATCTTCACAAAGGGTGTGCAGAAGCGCAGTGTTTGACCTACAGCAGGCTGAGGCCTGATGCTCTTGTCTGCAGCTATCAGCCAGCAGCAGTCAAACAGTCAATTATACAATTGCTGACAGTGTGTTTGATGATTTTCCATTTCTCTTTATCTCCAAAATCTATCCTCATAAAACAGACAGCACTGTAGGTGCAGCACTCCTTCTCATTCTTTTGCAGGAAGTGGGAGCCATGCCACTGATTTCAGTGAGAACAGAGATGGATCCAAAGGCAGAGCTGGATGAGCCCAAACTCCCACATTTCTGTGGACTTTAATTTCTAGATATTCTCTCATCATTACTTTCCCTCTTCTCCACCCCCACTCTCTGTTATTGTTCCTCCTAGAGACATGGTAGCTGAGGTTTTGCCAAAAGGATCTAATAACAGCAAGGCTGGTTTCATTGTGTTTTTAAACAAGAGACTATTGTTTTGAGGGAAAATGTCCAACTAGTGGCTGTTTCTTTGAAGCTGATACTTCTCCAACATGCTTCTATTAAAAGGAAGGTTGGACAGGGAAAATTTATATTTGATTGGCATCAGGAAAGGACAACCCAGGTCTCAACTCAGTTGCCAGATGCATCTCTGCATACTCATGACATGAGAAAAACAACTCCAGGGTGCACAGGGCACCTAAAATAGTACTTGGTCAACTGTAGTCTGGTGACTCTGGGAAGAGTATTTTAGTATAAAGTGACATTATGTTTCTGTGCTTACACCTATTGAACTTATTTGTCTTAGGACCATCACCAATAGATCTTTACTGAAGAGAACCTGAAGACGGCAAGTCCCATTTGATAATCTGTGGCACTCAAATAAGGGAGCAGCTGTACTGTCACTAAAGGATATCTCCCCTTGCCATTCCATTGCTTTCACTGCATTATATAACATCTTATTTAAGAACATCATGCTGTGCACCAATTAATTTGAAGCAAAAGAAGATGGTATTGAAATCAAGTTGGCAGAAAATTTAATTTTTCAACTTTCCTTGGAGTGTAAAATAAATGAGTAGTATGATGGACATGGAAGGATAAATGGGAGATGAGAAGAACGTATTGGTAGCATTCTTTGATCTACTTTTGAAAAGACAGCTTTGCCACATGTCTGCTGTAGGGAGAGAGATAAAGGACATTCTCATAAATAAAGTGCTGGAGGCTATTCCATTGTCCTCCTACACAGTACACCTGCTCTTCATCACATATCCCATCAGACAGTTCTCATTGCTCTGACTGCTTTGCATTTCCATATGTCTTCACAATACTTTTCTACTACTTAAAAAACAAACAACAGCCATAACAAAGCCATCAAGAGGTTTGTTATTTGCCATCTACCTAACATACACACAAAAAGGCTCAGACCCCTTCTCCTCCCTGTAAATCACAGCAGATTAATTTAGTTTGCCTCTATGTCTGCAAAAGGGCATTTCCAGGATGAAAATTCAGATGTCAGGGAGAATTCAGCACTGTATTAGAAAATGAGACATCTGTTATGGTAGGTTCTGGCAAGGAGTGATGTTCTCTAATTGAAATGCCCAACCTCTAGTGGGTATCTACTCAATAAACGTCCTCATTGTTGGTGAAATTGTTACAGGTGCATCTGAGCAAGAGAAGCCAGCAACAAGCCTCACTTCTCTGCACAGAAAAGAAATCTGGCCCTCACACATATAAGTTCATAGGGTGACGACAATGAGACAGACAAGCAAAGACAACTATATTTATTCAGAAAGAATGGATGAACCTCATTCTTCTCCGGAAAACTGTTTTCCTTTCCAATGCGGATGTTGGCTGAGTGGTTAGATCAGAAGTCTGCTGTAGCGTCTGGGTTGCAGTTATCCCCAGCTACTTGAGCTTTGCAATTGTGTCAGTGGTTTGTTTTCCATCATCAAGGCTATAGCACCTTTTGGTTACAAATCTAATCCTCAGCAATGGTATTATTTAGTGTCTTGAAGTCTAAAATACAGTTTTTTCTCTAAAATATCGGTCCACAACTTCTATGCTTGGTATGTTATCAGTCAGAAAGTTTCATCTGATTCAGATAGCTGTATAACTAGTCTACTGTTGTCTTCAATGAAATACCTAAGCGAACTTGCATTTTTTTCTTTTCTATATGATACTTTGTTGTTTCAAATTGTAAAAAGTGTTATTTGTCCTATTCTTTCTCTTACAGTAAATGCAGTGTCAAGACAAATAAAGCCTTATTTAAGAATGACCTGGAGTCATTAACTTTTCATGGAAAACTAAAATCAGAGAAATGTTAAATCTCTCATCCAGCAGCAAACACACACAAACTCCAGTACATCACAAGTGAAGCAAGCTGCACTGTACACAAAAGCAAAAAAAAAAAAAAGGTAGGCAACATGGGAATGGCACAAAGAACTCACTGAAGTAAGAGACAAAAACTACAAAACTGTTCTATGCACACAAAGGTTTGCACTTTCACAATTCACGGGTGAAACAAAAAACATGTTGGGATGCACCAGTTCAGAGATCGGATTTGTGAGCGCCCGGGGCTAATTCTGAAAGCAAGGGTGCAGACTGAGGATAAGAAAAGCACTTGCTCTTTGGCAGATATCACGTAGCCATTTCCAATGGAGTAGAATAAATGTTGTCTGACATCAATAGCTTAGTTCTGATCAAAACTCACCTGTGGAAGGAGGCAGCAGCAGTGGAACAAGTTATTCTCCATATACAGTTTAAAAAGGGAGATGAACTGAAAGGGGAAAGTCACTTTACATACAAATTCAGTTTTACCACTCTACTTAAAAAGACCAGCAGCAGAATTGGATCATACTTTGTCATCACTGGCACTTCAAATATCCCTTTATTTCTTTGTAATCTTTCCCAATAGTGTTTTCCTCACACAGGCAGACAAGAAGGGGAACTTGCTACAGCATCCTGAGTACTTAAAGACCTGCTTCCCTTACAAGTGAAGAACTGCTTTTTGAGTACAAGCTGAGGTACAGATCTCAGATTAGAGAACCTATTTGTTACTCTGATATAAAACTTCTTTCACAGTAGTTTCATGCTCCTAATATCACCTTCTGTTCAGTTTAATGATCTTTTTATTCACCCAGTTATTTTGTTTTACTACTTAATTTGCACTTAATCACGTTATTTTATGATTAGCAATATTGCTACAATAAGAATGCTTTGAGTTTCTATGGCTCTGTTAACACTAGAATGTTCTTAACAACACCCATGAACACTGGTGTGACCCAGTTTTGTTGTTGAAGCTACTAAACCACTAAAGGGTAGAAAATAAAAGAAAAAGAAGAAAATTTTAGTTTCTTGGTATAAGCAGTGCAGTTACGACAATTATTCTCACTTCAGTTACGTTGTCTTGTCCTGCAGCATCTATGAATGTGTTTAAGGGTAAGGGTTTCTGGCTTGCAACAGAAGAAGAAAAAGCCCAGAAATACCTTTAACTGAAGTTGTTTCACATACCTTCACTAGCAGTTCACACCATTTTTTAAAGATGTTAGATTTTAATAGCCAGATATGTCCTTCTGATTTAACTTAAGGGAAGATACACGAGGTGACAGTAATGCCTCCACCATACTGTCTGCACAAAAGACCCTGTTAAGCAATTGCCCATCACTTAGGAAGCTGTGACAAGGCGAGTGCCCCTCCACGATCTTAAACAGCACCGAGTTTTAAGTTTGAAATTCCCTCTATTTCGCAAAAATCTATTTACAACCCACGGCAGAGATTTAAATTCAGGAAGAAAGAGAAGCAGCACATTAATTCATGTTATCAAGTTCTTTAAAAGAGTGTATTTTAGAGTATGAACAAGGACAATGAACTGGGGG